>VZSV01000026.1:7289611-7314010 GCA_013398735.1 Nothocercus julius | reverse complement strand
GGGGCGGCGGCGCGGCCGGGCCGGGCCGGGCCGGGCCGCGAGCAGGAGCCCCGGCGGCAGGGCTCGCCCTGCCAGCTGCCTCGCCACCCTCCCTGTTACCAACCCGCTCTGCCCCCATCTTAACGGCCCTCGAGGCCCCGTTACCAGAGATGCACAAGCAGAGATGCACAAGCAATGCACAAGCAGTGGGAGAGACGAGGACGTTTGATTTTTGAGGTATTTATGAGAATGGGGTTAACCGAGACCCTTGGAGGACTCTACGAAAAAGAGAATTATTTTTCTGTCCCTCTATGGCTACGTTTTCAAATGTGGTTGAAAACAAACAGCTTGAGCCTCAGAGAAGAATGCGCAAGTATTAGACTTGTTTGGAAAGAAAGCAGCGAGCGGTTGTAATAAAACACTATTTCACTGCAGTGAGAGTGAAGGAAGCAGATCTAACACATTTTAGTAGAAACCTCTGAGGAGCAACCGAGCATGGGGGCACTGCGGGGCACAGACTGGCACAGCGGCCCCTTCTCGGTCACTTCCAAGAAGCCCCAGAAATTCCACCCTCCAGGAGCCGGGGCCTGGCTGCCCCTTTCCTAGCGCCAGCCCCAGCTCTGTGTTTCCTAAAGGAAGCGCCAAGCTGGAAATCCATTGGGTGCAGAGGGGCAGCGGCTGGGCCGGAGGGAGCAGCCCAGCAGTTATTCCTTGAACAAGCCTCCTCACAAGCACTTTGGCCATGAAGCAAACACCAATAGCAAACACCACACGAACCTTCTTACTACCTAAGGCTGTGCAAAGCAGCCTAAAAAACCTCCCTTCACACACCCCCTTCTTGTTTACTCGCTTTATGATTTGAATTAGACTGACAATATGCTCTCATTTATGCATTCTTTTGCCAGATGATCTGTGAAAATGAAATTCCAGGTGAAGAGTTCCAGAAGAATCTTTGGCAATCCACATTCCCACTGGGGGGGGAAGGGATTTTGGCAACTTTGTGCAAGGTTGTGTACCACTAAAAAACAAAAACAAGAAAAACAGAAAAAAAACAAAACAAAAACAACACAGAACTTTAGTCATTAAAACTTTTTACTGTTTTACAGTCTGAAAGCATATAGTGCCAATATGCTAAAACACTCAATTCTTATTTCCTCAATGGAAATTTAAATTGAACACTTGTTCGTTTGTAGCTTACAAACAGTATTAAGCTGTAGAGAGAATGAAGCTATTTCTTTAAATCACAACAGTAAATAGATGATTCTTTTGGAATATAGTTTCTTTTCATGCTTAAAGAGTGGAACCTAACATAATTAATAACATGTTGTCATTTAACTCCTGCCTTAAGCCTGGATAATAATCTAAAAGAAATAAAAAGAACACAACCTTTTTTGGGAAAGGGACCTTGTGTTTATTGCAGCTGGCTATTAAAGGTAATGCCACTTTTGTGCTAAAAATGAAATAATACACAAGATCTCACTACACTCAAGACCATGAAATCAGAATATACACTTTGCCTGTTGAGACTGTTTATGATTCCTGGCTAAAAAACAAATTCCTTCATTTATTCCAAAAAGGGATATACATCATCTGCACAAAAATAAGCACTCTAACTTTTCCATGTACCATACCAAAAAATTCAGAGGGTCAGGCCCTTCTGACTGAAAAAGCCCATTTTCTGTCTGATTTCTATCCTGGATTTGCCAACAAACAGTCAAATATTTGGCTGTTATTTATACAGCCAAGCCAATTAAAACAGGTCCATTACTACCATCTGTGACAGGAGACCTGAGAAGTCTCTGGCTTTGATTGGAATATAGACCAGTAAGCAGGTAATCTTGATTTTAAAATGTAAAAAAAAAAGAGAGATTTTAGCTACCTTTTCTAATCCAGACTTCATTTTTTCTCCTTCGTTTTCAAGCAGGACATAACTGCATAAACGTATTATCTAATGACACAATAAATCATCATAGAAACACAGTATGTGAACAGATTTCATGAACATGGAGCCCTTCAACAAATGAAGGAACACATTACAACCTGTTTTTTTTGACACAAAATGATTAACGGTGCCTAGTAGATAAAACATCACGTACAGAACAGCTGTAGAAAACTTTGCACATGGCATGCTTTGGCCATATTTATACTGCACTATTTGTAAAAACAAAATAAAATAAGGCAAAAAACCACCCACATACTCTACTTAGCTTGTGAGTGTATGCATGCTATAACAACTTAAATTTCAAAATTGCATCTAAAAAAAGAAAAAGTCATCCTCCTTGAAAATTTATATAAGAAATAAAAACAGCCCTTTTTATTGTTATTCATCAGATCATTTCTGGTTGCTTCAAAGTTGTAGCATGTAAAGCCTTTGTTTTTAACAGAATTAATTTTAGCTTGCTTTTCAGAGCCCATATTTATTTGGAATTACTCAATAAAAGGCCAATTTTGAAACAAGAAAAGAAACATCCTTCTAAAATTATAAACCAGTTATTTACATCTTCATTGAAGGTATTACAATTTAAAATTCTCTGTACAGTTGCAATAAAATTGAATCACCTCCAGAACAAAGTCTGTCTTTAAAGATCTAAACCGTGATTTGCAGTAAAATACAACATGGGCACAGTGAGAGAAGGGCTCTATTGATTCTTTATAGTATAAACAATGCAAAAATTTCAGCCCTTTACATTTTCTATACATAAAATGCTCAGTTGAATGTTCAGTCCGTTGAATTCAGTTGTTATAAATATAGCTGAGCAGTCCTTTAAAACATGTTTCTGAATTTATGATGTCATTAAAACAGTAAGCAATCTGGTGCAATACAATCCAAATAAACATACATCCTAAGATAGCCTCTAGATTTCATGTTATACCAAAGTAGTCCACTACAACAGTGTATAGAAATTGAGGAGATTCTTGTTGCCATATTAGTTTGCTTAGATACAAATATTTTCATAAGTACTATGCAATATAGATTTGACACTGCGTACAGGTTGATTTCTGCATATCCTACGTAGTGTTTCAACATGGAGACATGAAGTAAAATAGAAAGATCCTTTCTGAAAAGTGTTACTTTACTGTTTTATGAAAAAGTATTATATGAAGGATAATAGTTTAATGCAACAGGTTAAAAAAGGATTTTTCCATCTGCTGCTTACTTTAGTTAAGTAAGGACATTAGTTTTACAGTTAAGGCTGCTTTTCCAATACATAATTATGCAGACTTTAACAAACGCATATCCACTACTTCTAAAAAAAACTCACACTATCTATTTAGATAAGGATTTTAAAACAGAGAATATAAAATAAACACTGATGATGAACATATGGACTCGGTCTCAAAACATGTCCAGTTTAGATAAAGAGCAAGATAGTTTAGATCACTAAGGACTCAGGTACAACAGAAATACTGTCATTTTTGCAAGGCTCCTACTTTAATTTTTATTAGTCCCTTACAAATCTCTTGGGATAAGAGCTTTTTAAGCCAATATATATTTTATTTGCTTTCAAAGGGGTGTCTTTTAAACTTAATCACAGTATCAAAAATGAATCAAAAGAGTAGAATTACAAATAAGACAGGTGTGAAAGATTTCTCTTCAGTGCATCTGAACAAGGCTGGTAGAGCTTACCATAATGAGTCCAACTGTTGTGTAAAGAATCCCTTATGACTAATGCATTGTTCTTAAGAATTTATACATCCCTCCATGTAAATAAGCATGCCTAGATTTTCCAACAAACATCTAAATTGGCTTATCTGCCCAGTGATCTTGAATGTCCCATTCTTTGACTACAGACAATAACTCCATTGACTTGTGTTTATATTTTTAGTCGAAAGCACAGCAGAGGTCTTGAAATACAAAAAGACTATGTTTATGTTTTTATATAATACATAAAGACAAAAACTATGGTTTTAAAAAACTATGTTACAGAGACTTGTTCAGTTAATATGTCTTAATCTGAAAGAGAAGTGATGCATACCACACAGATTAATATAGCTTTGCTTTAAAAGGAATGGGGTTTCCAGTCTTTTCCCTTCTAACCCAGGTAAATGAAGTCCAAGATTGCCAAAGCCCACAGAGATCGAGTGTGCCTCACTGAAGTCTCAAGACCCTTGAAGTCTCAACACAGTTCTGGCAGCAACAAGATTTACTGGTTGTCTCCTTCAACCCTTCTCTTGCGAACTGTGGTAAGAAAGAAAACAGATTGTACTATTTTTTTACTTTTTTTTTTTTGTACATAGATGGAAATACTTTAAGCATTTCTACAACATCAGTAGTTAAGGGAACCATGGTAGTTGTTCCCTACTTTGTGTTTTAATTTCACTTAGTACAATTACTAATACTTAGTATTATCCACCATTTAAATTTATGCTTTAGCAGCGCTTACTGTTATTCACAAACACCTTCAGGTATCTGAGGAGAGGCTAACAGGAAACAATCGTTTTTGATTTGGTTAGCAGATTTAACAAGCTACATGATACTATACTGTCAGGTTCCTGTGGTGGAGAATTAAGTTACATGACTTCAAAAGAAACAATACAGGAGTTTCACAGTATACTTTAAGAAGACTTACACATTTAGCAAAAACAAAAACAGGAGGTTATGTTCAATAAAAGCATTCCATTTACTAATAAAAATTATTCAACTGTCAGAAATTGCAAGAAACAAAACTGTCAGAAATTGCAAGCAACAAAAAATTGTGAATAAAAACGGCTAAAGCTCACATGCTGCTTAGTTAGAAACATGTAAGATTCACTGAATGACTGGAGTTTTGTTCAGGATTTGTAGTATATTTTGGATTGATAATTTCTTTTTCCATAGCAAATTACGTTTGCTAGGGAAACAGAGGGGAAGCGGTTTTGTTTCTCCCTGTCTGAAGAAATGCTCTAGTGCAAAATACCATCAGAGTAGGATAAAAGGTTTTCAATTAATGGCTTAAGTCTCATATTTAAAACACTAGTGCTTAACCCTTTATAAAGCCAAAGTATTACTTATTTTGAGTAACCCATCAACTTTTAAACCTCACTTTTAATCCAAATGATTTTCTTCAGTGACATAACTTACTCATTCCTACTTTTAGCACATTTCAAAAACGTATCGAAAAGATTCCAACTTTAGACTTCTCCAATCATGCAGTCAAAAACCGATTCAGACCAAAAAGGACAGGGAAGTAATACTACACACTGTGAGCCAGGTAGAGAAATGCAGAAGAAAGGAGAGAGAAAAAAAAAAAAAGGCAGCACAACATAAAGACCTGAGATTTTAAACATCTCAGTTTTCAATGCTCAATACCCAACTGGGTATTCAGAGTAACCTGTCTCTGTAGCTTCAGGGCTGGAGAGACGAATAGGCATTTGCAGAAATTTTTACTTGCATACTCCAGACTAAGAAATCAAGGAAAAAAGGAAAGATATCAGTAGAAATATAGATTTCCAACAGTCAAATGCTATAATGAGAGCTTGTAAAAAGAGAAACCTTAATGACAGAAGAAACATGAAACACTGACATAAAAAAAAAAAAAAAGAAACCTATTTTGAGAAGCAGCTATGCAGCATCCGTGCGCCTTCCTTCTCCCTCTGTGATCTATCTTAGTTACTACTCTCCCCACTTTTTCCAAGCGGATCCCTTCCATTTTGGACTTTACTCAGAGGGAAGCAGACTTTCAAATCAAACTGTCTTGCTCTGTCATTCCTTCTCATCTATTCCTGAACTAATAAAAAACTCCCTGGCCCATTTTCATACCAAAAACATGTGAAAACCTTACAATATTACAGAACATCTAAAGCCAGGAAGTTTAATAAAGCAGCGTTTTTAAAAGCAATTCTATTTAAACAGATTGACCATAATATCTGGTTATATAGTCAAAAGCTTTAAATATTTCACATTATTATATAAATGAATTTTGTTTACATGTGATATTAACCAATTTTCTGCTGTCCCATTTAGTTAGGATTCTAACAGATAAGCTCCAGCAAAGCTTTTTTTTGCAGCCAGTTAAGATGTCACTGCTAAGAGCTACCTTTAATACAGAGACAGGGAAAATAACTGCATTAACAGAACCATAAGGGAACAGATGACCCAGTGCCAACCACTGCAAGTGACAGTCGATTCAATCTCTACATTTCAAATAAGAGTGGATATACGGGCAGGGAGGAGAACAACTTACACTAATGATTTCTAGCGTACTGCTTTTAAAGGGACAATGAATTTTATCTGAATCAAAATGGAATGATCAAAACTACGTCCTTTTTGTCTCAACTTACCTGTAATTCAAACATTCTTCCTTGTTCTAGACTATGCCAAACACGTCCAAAGCTCATATACCTGAACCCCCCCATAAAGAAGGGCAACACAGCAGCAAACAGAAGAATAGGAGTTAAGCACAGAAGAAGCCTGAAACATCATGTCAGAAACGCATAACAAAACCATCTGTAGAGCCTGTGCTACACTCATTTAATAATGACGGGACTTACCCAAATCATTATTTTTTGTGATAGCCGCAGCTGCCCTGGCCCGAGGTCCCTGCTGTGTGAACTGGTATCCAAATTTAAGAATCTTGGTGTTTTCTTCAAGCATCTTGGCAATTTCCACTTCCGCAATTGTTCCCAGCTGTTGCCTCTATTACAATAAAGGATACAAGACATCAGAAATCAGGTTTATTCACTCACCAAAAAAAAAAAAAAAATTACTTTCATCCTATTTGTCATCAAGTATTATACTGGAAAGCATAAGCTCACAACATCATAACACTTGCTTGTCCACCAGCAATTACGAAAGTGACCAGGAATTAAGTTCAACTGGATGATTATGAGACTCTCAAAGATAATCATGCATGGGGTTATGGTATTTAGAAGTAAAATATTTGGGGAAGTTCATCACAGACAACCATCTAAAATTATGCAGTCAATGAGGGCAGAGAGTGCATAAAACTTGATTTTGACTATCATATCACCCCTACTTCACTTACCTGGTTATCAATTTTGATCTCTGTTAATGTTTCATTGTCTTTCAGTGCATCGACCAGTGCCAAAATCCCAACTCCAGTGATGAAATTTGATTCTATGTTCAAACTTTTTAATTTTGTGTTTACCTTCAACATACCTGCAAGAGCCTTGAAATGCAAGAAAGCATAGTTAAAACTTTGAACAGTGCTACATTACATCAAGTCATTGAACAGTGGTAATTATTTTCACTAACTAATTCAGTATGAGCAACATGTAGAGTTGAACTATGCATTTATGATTAAGTGTGGACTTATTATTCAAGACTGAAGTGAGTGTTCAACTAGGCTTTATCTACCTTCTCCCATTTAAAAGTACATGGTCAGGAAAAGGCCTTTCTTGCTCTTGTTACAAGCTAAAAACATACACAGAATATAAATTGTCTGAAATTAGCATATTGGATCAATTCCATTTTGTAAGCCTCCAGAGCATACAATGAGTAAAGCAAGCTGCTGAGTAGTAAAAGGACAAAAAAGGCTGCTTAGTCTACTGAAAAGAGAATTGGATATGGTTAATTTGTAAAGAGCAGATATGACTTTCAGAATGCTTTTGATCTACTGATATGACTAAGTAGTAAAATTCAAAACCTTAAAAGTGATATTGATATGTACTTAAGAATACTTTAATAGAAATGGCAAATACCTGATCTTATTTCTCAGAAAATTAAAACAGGTAAAGCCTGATGCTTACAGTCATAACCTTTAGCTTCATTATCACAACATTGTAAACTAATACAAAAAAGTTTAAATGTGGGGGGAAAAAAGAAAAAAAATAAATAAAAGAGAGAATACTCTACACTTCATTACAAAATGTTTCAGCTCAACAGAAAAGGCATGTTTTAATTAACTCAAAACATAGCTTTCAAATTTTCATTTAACAGAATGTTTCAAATTTCTGTTCTTTCCAATTTAAAACAAAAACAAAGGATTATCCTAGAAGAACATTTAATGCTGTTTTCTTACCCTTTATAAAAAAAAGGGGGGGGGGGAAGCACAGCTTATGATTCAATGAACAAACAAAAAATAGGATCAGACGATATTTAACTTTCAATTGTGTCTAGATATCCTTCACTAATACCATATTTAAAATGCCATGGACTTTGGGCCAATATTCGGTAGCTGGGAGATGACAGAAATACATTTTTTACAATTAAGCTACAGTTCGTTGAAAAATATTATGAGTTTTTCAGTTCTCAAGTATAATTCTTGTTTGAGTTTTGAATATGCTACTGACTCATGGAATGAGTGTTGATAAACCATTAGGAAGGAAGGAAGGAAGAAGAAGTTTAGCAAAATGACTTTAGGAAAAATCGTGAGGAAAAGTTTAAAAAAATCAAATTCTCATTCATTTCATACATCTTATTTTTTGCTGCATACTTGTGAACTAATAAGTATTTAACAACTTTAAAACAACAAATATTTGTTAAAAACAGAAAACACACTTTATGATCTAGCTCAAGTTAATCATTTTCATCCCTAGATATTTAAAAAGGATTCAATTCAAGCTCCTACTAGTTTCTTTCTTGACTTCCTATGTTCCCCATTCAAACACATAAGCAAAGACACTTAGCTCACTTACAACAGCTACAGGATCATTGCTTCGGGTGGCTGCAAGGCTGAAAGTCTTCACATGCGTGTTGGTTTCTAAGGCTTTTGCAAACTCTTTCAGCGTTGGAATTGGAATGTTCTTGAATTAAAAACAGCATTTTATATATTTATTATGTTTTTTTTGCCCCCTTCAGCATGTCCCATTACCTTATTCTTTTTAAAAGCTATCAGACTGTTTTACAGAATTTCATAATTTAAAGCATTTTCTACTCAGAAAACGCAGTTTGCTTATTTTCCATACAAGATAATTACCTTAATATTATTTAGATTTACTTCAACAAGGCGGGAATCATTATCTTTAATTCTTTGCAATGTCTCTTCCACATTCGTGGGATTTGGTGGCTCATCAAAAACGGGCAACATTTTTTCGCCTTTTACTATATCTGCAGGGTAAGGCATATAATTGAAATCAAACAGATCACAGGAATTCACATAACAAATACACACACAAGATACTAAATGTACGTCAAGATCACATGATTACTTTTTACATTTCTCCCCTACTCAAAACATACCATCTTCTCCTGACTGTATTTTCATAAAGCTCAGTTCTTTTCCAAAGACTTCATTCTGTTTTTCTCATGCACCAGTTCTTTTCAGAAAGCACACAGGAATTGAATAGTAAACACAAACATGAAGCCTAAAAACCAAGACACACAAATGGGCTTGCACCCACTTCTACTCCAAAGTGGATTAACTGCAGAATAGATTTTACTGTATATAAATATAAAATACATTCCACCCTCACCATAATTCAACTAGTCATATTATAGACATGCATATTTCAAATTCAGAACCAAATACTATTAAGAATGCTAGTGCAACAGAAAATAACTAATGCTATTGCAACAACTACGTGCGGTACAAAACTTTTTATTTATATGCTTGTATACTTACTTGAGAAGCTGTCTTTGTCAACCCCATTACTTCTTCCTACTAAATCAGAGAACTCATTGTTTGTTATTAAGTTGGACATTCCCAGTATAGCTGAAAAGAAAAAGAAGAAAAAAAATACAAAACAATTTTAGTATTCACAGCTAATTAGTTCCTTTAAGAACTAATAAATGGGTGTAAAACACCGGAACATCAGCAAAATAATCATTTTACTCTATTAATAACTTAGAGAAAAGCAGAAATAAATTTCATTAAATACAAACTTTTTAGTTGCCTTTCACCTGGAAAGGCTGCCAATCTCACCAGGTTCCGGCATCGGAATTAAAAGTGCAGATCAGTCACAATACATGGTGGACAAAATTCTTGATTCCTGAACAGGAATCGAGTTCAAAGTACATAGGAACACATTCTTGCAGGTAAAAAAACAATAGTGTACACTTAATAAAAGATCTTCAGCCTGAAGAATGAATTTAAGACATTTAGTTTGCTAAAAGCTAACCCAATTCTATAGCGATGGATTGTACAATGATGGATCTTCAAGTGACTTGGCACATAACATGATACAGGTTCTACCACAATTACAACCTCATATAGTCAGGTTTTAGATAACAAATATACCACAACATTACTTATAAGATCATTCCTGTTTAAATATGCAAACCCTCACGCCCACTCCATTCATACTTTGAAAAGCTAACCTGCAAGGTCACATAATTCTGTGTCTGTGGCACTTGTCAAGGCTTCCTCCAATTCTGGATCAAGGGAGATTTTTTCTTCATTGAAAGACTGTACAGGCTTTTGTTTTGGAATAAATATTTTCCCTGGAGTAAAGACAATGAAAAATCTGATATTACTTTGTTTTATATAACTATCCTTAAGCTTTTCTATAGTTATAGAGTACATAATACATTTACTAAGTGTTGAGAACGTGAGCAGCCGAAACAACAAAGCAATGAGGTTTCTTCCGTTTGTCCTTGAAAGTCAGAGATGAGAGAAGGGCATAAACAGGAATCTTATATTACTTACAATTCCAGACTTGGAGCCAGGATACAGATTCCTGAGACATTATTTTCCTTTCTGAGGTATCAAAAATCATTATATAAGGCTATATAACACATTTTAAAAGTCCTAGAAAAAGTACCTGCAAAGAAACTTCGGTATTGCTAGAAAATGATGGCTGATATGCTTATCTGCCTCAATGGGAAAGGCACCCAGGCAGAGCTGCAATTTGAATACATCAGATAAGTGAGATACCCCAAAATCTTCTGAAAATATGGACCAGAATATTCACTGCAATTTTACAGCATATCTTCTGATTTTAGATGTTGACCAATTTAAAAAAAAAAAAAAAAAGTTATTTTAGGAAAAAGCTATTTTAGGAGGATGTGAAGTTCAGAAAGTTAGCACGTTTTCTGCTGAATATCAAGAAAAATAAAAGATCAGGATACTACATTTTTAATATAGACACAAGCACACATATATACATGTGTATATGTATGTGCACGTGCACACACACACAGAGGTTTAAAGACAACAATAAGCAATTTTCTAGACAAAATTAAAACACAGTCTATCTTGGCTGTTGACATTTCTGTAAAGCATCTCATGCATCATTCATCGCTAGCATTCAGCTTGACTTAGCTGTAAGACTAAGACTAAACTGTAAGAAATCGGTTGCAACTTTCTTTGTTTTTTTCCCCAAGGTAAGAGGTGTCAACAATCCTTATAAAGTCTCAGTGGTAATTCAGCATCCCATCTTCCATACTCATCTCTAAGAGCATTCAGCCAGCATACAAATGAACTATCCCAGATCATTCCAATTACCCCATGACAATACCCATCATGTACCAGATTCAGACTAGCTGGTCAGAAGGCAGAAGTCCAAGCTATTTTCCTCGTGTGTATACAAATGTATCTTGTTACAGTATTTGGACTACGTTTAGCATTCTTAAATACCTCCTAGTGACATGAAACTTTATATGCATGTTTCAGTTTTAATTCTGGGAAATTCAGACAAATCAAGGTTTGGGTTTCAACATTTCTCGAAACCAGTGTCTTAAGACAGATTCCAGATTCAACAGATCGAAAAAGACAAACAAAAAATCAATCCACCTTTTCTCTCTCTCCCCCCAAATCTCCATCTTAGATTACAACAGTTTGTGGATCATTTTCATTTTAAAAGAAATTATGTATTACTGCTAGCACAGATTAGATAGAAGCCTATCATTTTTTTCAGCTTAACACCATAGTACGATGACAAAGATTTGTTGCTAGCAACACAATATTTTTGCTCTGGGGTTGCTATCACTTTGGAAAGTTGTATAAATGGTCATTACCCATATTTAGTATCAGAAAATAAATCTCCTTATTCAGCTGCTCTGACTTACAAACAATAGCTGAAACCTGCCGAAATACATTACCACATATACCACCATTTTGATGGGCAATGCAAAATTAACTGTGGTGAGTCAAGATTAAAGTAGAAGAATCAGAAGTAGAAGGCTTGAGTGAAAAGACTACTTTGATATGTTTGAAACCGTGCTGCAGTTATATTTATTATATATATTAACCTCTGAAATGCTCAGACACGCACAATCTAATGCCTTTCACTGCCTGTATTTCCAGTGTTTTTCCATCAGTAATACAACGATCAAACAAAGCAAGGATTTCAGACTACGAGGAGGGAAAAGAAAAGAGTGAGCTTTGAGCCTTTATTCATATTAACACTGATGCTGCAGATCAGTTGCAGCATCAGTGGTTTTTATATTGGTTTTTATATTAAGTTGGCTTCTTCTGTGCACTATTTCTCTCCAGAAATCCACAAAGCCCTAAGCACGTTAAGAACTTAAAGAGAATCTCAGTCATGCCTTTCTATAGCCAGTCTTGTCAAAAAAAAGTCTTAAAAAGTCTTACACTTGTACAGCAGAAAAAGAACATGAATGCTTAAAAGAACTATAGGATTTTTATAAAAATCTGATTTTGCCTGAGATCAGCATACAGAGTTTCCAATAGAATTTTATTTATTGTCAAGATTTCTCATCCATGTTCAATATGAGGAGGTAAGGATTTATCCTATGCAAGAGCACAAAATAACTGGTATAGAATTGTGGCAACAAGTGCCTCCGTTAACACTTTAAGAAAGCACATTTCCTAAAAAAGTGTTAAATGGCATTTTTTGATATTGGAAATAGTTTCTATCTATTCTCTTCCTTCCTCCAAGGAAGCCCTGTCACCTTTTGTGATTACTTTGAGTTACTTAAATAGTTTCAGAGGGCATAACACATTCAAAGACAGTCTCAGAGCGCATTTTTGGAGATGTTTTTCAGCACACAAGTTAACAGCGCCAACATCCAAAAGGGAGCACGGGAATCCGCTTTTAGCAGTATCGTGGGATCCTTCCTCACACAGTCCTAACTTTGGTACTTTTAAGCCTCCTCTTTGGTTCATTTTAGAAGGAAATCCAAGAAGAGTCATCCATCTTCAGATCACCATTAAAGCTTTAGTTACACTAATGCTTCAGGCTTATCTCTGTGAACGATGAAAAAAATAAATAAATCCCATATAGCCAAATCTCACATCCCTCAGCTACTGCCTCCTGTGCCATACCCTGCGTGAGTATGCATGCAGCACGTAGCAAGTGGGTAAAGGCAACTGATCTCTATTAAAAGCCTTTTTTTTAAACAACGTTTTATACCAGCTTAACTTCAGCTTGGACTTGTCACCAGTCTGATTCACTGCACAGCCCCTACAAATAAGAACTATTTTTTTTCTGCTGTCAACTTCAGCAATTTTTAAACAGACAGGTTAGGAACCTTGGTTTCTAAAAGTTTGCTTCTGAAAAAGTAAGACTAAATTTAGTCATACTTGCTTGGATCCTAAAATAACTTAATAGAAATAAAGCAGCACAACAAAGAAACTGTACAACAATTTCTTCATCCAAACAAATGTAAACAGCAGCCAGCACACTTAAGGTCATAGACTTCAAGTCAGCACTTCAGCTTTTCCTAAAGCAAAAATGTTAAAAGCTGCTCCCCTCAAGCAGTGCTAATTAGAAACAACTCCAGTCACGTCAGCCGGGTCAGAAGCAGTTTGTTATAAAGCAGGTAACACCCATATTTATACAATCTCTCATTTACTAATTTCACCTCACCCTAGCCAGGAGCTCAGAGATTTACAACTTGTACACCAAGGCAGCTGTCCCTCCCTCTCCCCGCGTGCAGGTAACGAACAACACCTCAAAAAGAGTAAGACCTCTGGGTCTTCGGAGACAATGATCTAAACACAGGGCCTGTTTCCAAGACAGATTTGGGATCCACCCACTCCCCACCTCTTTAATACTGCAAGTTGCTTTTTCTGGTCTGTTTTTTGTTTGTTTGTTTTTTTCTCCTTTTTCTGCTTTTTTCTTTAAGAACACACATACCCATCTGCACATTCCATATGACAGATAGCTTTGCTGGCCCTTAAGCGGAACATTTCTAAACATCAGTGATCCGATCACATGAAAAAACATGATATTCTGGTTATTTTTAAGCCAAGATGCTCATATCGTAGTTCCTGTAATAATTATATATTCTTATATTTTATGCCTAGAGCTACTACATTAAATGATGCACTTGGGGTTAATTCTAAAACAGGCTTTCCTTGCAATAGAATGAACCAACTCCTGAATCACACACTACTGTACTGTTCATAAGCCAAAATGCTGGATCATGTCTACTGATCAGTACTAGATGTTACATACAGAATTATATTATCCAAGGTAGGACTGAAAGCCTTGCAAAAGGCAAACACATTTAGCATATTGTTTGTACTATTCTTATGCCCAAGCGCAATCCAGCGCTCACTCCAGCTGATGGCTGGCCAGCAGATCAGAAACCAGCCTAAAATCAGTTCTGCTCTATTCTATTTGGGGGAAAGGAACCTCATGTCACCTGAGGACACCCGAACACAATCTCCCATCAGCCATGACTCTATGAATAAGAACAAACAGCAACACTTGGCATATTCTATATATTCTTTCTTATGCTCAGTGAAGGGATTTCATCAATCCAAAACACAAAATACATAGTTCAATCACTAATTCTTACTATGAGACAGGCCAAAGTACATCAATTCACTTGTGAGTATAAATTAATACTAATTTTTAAAATTCATCTGAGAGGCAAGTTGCCCAGTGTCATACTGCAGAGCCCATCCTGGTTTTTGTTATCCATTTACAGAACACGTAGCAGTGAGTTAGAAAACTGTTTCACGTTAAGGCTAGTAGAACATGTTATTTGGTTCCAGTGCTCTTGTATGGAGGATGTCAGTTCGACAAGTTGTTTCTTCAAAGCTCCTACAAGATCTTAACTTCATTTCAGAGTACATAATATACACTTCCCTTTAAAGACCAGTGATCATGTGAAAGGTAAATAGAGAATACAGCATGCCAAATCCTGCTGCAACAAAAACAAACAGTAATGCAGATCAACACATGACAATTGCACATGTCAAACCCCAAGAGCACTAGACAGGTGACTACCACTTTAGCCTAAGAATATCCTCAGGCTGAAATGGCAGGAAAAAAAATCTGAAAAAATAAAGGTAAGTAATAAAGCTGAAAAAGCTATATGAAAATCAAGTCTTCATATAACAAGCTATTTTATTAAGAATGCAGATGGAGAGTCTGGAAGAAAATGGCATGATTAGAAGAGCACAAAACATTGAAACACAGGTTTAGCTTATATAATATTTTTGCTAATTTCTTGTGCTGTGGAGTGCAAAGTATATTACAAAGGTTACAAGTGCTGTTGCCCCACATTAAGTGTGATAACTCTTGTATGTTGCTGTTCAAAGAGGTACAAGGAGCCCACGTAATTTGCTCAGATGTACAGAATACATTTCAGAACAGCAGAACTCAGAGCTGAAATCTAGCTTCACCATTTAGACAAGAATTTTGCAAGATATTTGCAAAGAGAGGAATCTTTTATTACATGCTTATGCAAAAAGATCAAGACAAAACTAGTTTTGTTGCAGATGTCTCATTTTAAACAGCATTTCATGAGAAAGTTTCTATCACGAATGTCTTGGCCTGAACTACATCACAGGCAACAATGGTTTACTGTATAGTTCAACATTTAATTGGAACAGAATGTGACTTAAGGCCTTAAATTTTGTTTCGAAGTATGTTTTTTTTCTTTTACACACAGCATTCTTTTAGAAACTACGTCAGGCGCTGGAAAATGCAATATAATAATTTAGGAGGTTTAAGCCTCAATTTTGTTTAGCACTGTTCATCTCATTGCATCAGGATGCTTTACATGATTTCAGATCTTCTGTGTTTCACAACACACAGCAGTAACAGCACCAGGACATATAGGAATCATGTCACCTACCGGTGACTCAGCATTGTCTTAGTAACACATCCTACTCCAAAATTAGAGAGAATCTTCACTTATACTGAAGCAGACAAACAGGATTACCATAATCTGCAGTAAGTAAGGATGTTTAAATTACCCACACTAAGCTTCCTGGATAAACCTGAAGGCCAAATCACCACTTCAGGATATAGTTCTGCTAAAATGGGAAAGGGAAAGGCCGAGGGGGGGCAGGATAGATTTCCCCCTTTTCTCTCTGTGAAATGAATAATTAGACTAAACTAGGCCAGCTAGACATACAAAAATAAGAAAGTGCTTCTTACCAAGTCACTGGGAAGGCTAAAATCCCAAACAAAGATTTCAGAATACCAAACCTTCGTAAGTGTCCCTGTCAGTCAAGTTTTCCAAGCTTTTTATACCACAAACCATTGATAGATTTCAAAGTTTCTTGCAATGCTAACTACACTAATAGTATAGTATTATATTATACATTGTAGTATATTATACATTTTAGTACATTATACATTATAGTGTAGTATATTAGTAGCTAATAATAATGATGCAATCATATTAAAACCTTTCAGTGAAGATACTAAAAAGACAAAAATCACTGCACAGACCATTTACCTAGCCTTACTGGCCTACAGCATCTTTGATTATTCAGTATCTACCATGGCAAATCATTCTATCAGTATAGTTTAAATTACACACAGTATTACAAATGCTGTTTGTCCTCAGCAGTCCAGAGCACAAGCTACAGACACAACAGCATTTGATACAAATCAAGGAACTTTCAAACCTTTGATGAAACTTTCAGTCTTATTTCCTTCCCCCAGCGCGTGCAAACGCACCACAACACACGAACAGGACACATCCTGCCTCGCCACAGGCACAGTCATTGGGAAATGCTACCAGTTAAAAAGCACGAAAGCTGCCACTCCTTCAATAAACTTTGGTTCAGAGGAGTTCCAGCTGGTCCACTTCAGAAATTTCATAACCACCTAGACAGAAAAGGGCGTTATTACCTTTCTTTTCTCTTGTAAAAGGCACATAATCTTCCCTGTCCTTGTGCTCAAGAGCCTGTTTCTCCAAATATGCAAGGAGTCGCTCCCTGTCAAAAGGGCCTGAAGCCTTTTTAGCAGTCTGGTCTTTCTGCCGGAAGCCTGCAGGCAGAAGTGCATTCTAGAAAACAAAATGGAGCAAAAAAAATCAGCTTTAGAAAGTTTTAATGAACACCATTTTGGCTTAATTTCTCCCCCCACACATACTTCCTTCTTCCCTCCCTGAGGTTCAAGCCCAACAAGATGACAGAAAGTAACAAGATGATACTTTCTAGGCAACCTTGAATTATTTGCCAACTTCCTGTTTTGGGTGATTATCTGTTCTTTAGATAACAACAATTTAATTAGTGCACTCACAGTTGAACTGAAGCAATTCTTAAGCACAACAGCTCTCAGCACTAAATTTGCTAGTCACTTTGCATTTCTTTTCCAGAAGGAACTGTTTAGATGGGAAGGAATAAATAAAACTCACCTATTTACAGTTTAGACAAAGTAGGCTGCTTCATCCACCACTAATATCTGTATGTTTCCATGTCTTAAGAAAACTGCCTATTCTATTCACATTCATCTAGCAACTCAGAGATGTGTTTCCACTTTTGAGGCTGACACTTTTTTTTTGCTANGATAAGCCTATTGAAAGAAGAGAACATAAGGAATTCCAGACTATCATAAAAAAATATGAATTGCTTTTGCCAAAACTATAAAGTCAAAACCAATCAGCATCAGGAATATCTTGCCATGCAACAAAATAGGTGACCACAAAATCTAAAATCAAGCTCAACCTTCACCAGGTCCTATTAAACCAAAAATTCAGAAGGTAAAAGTAAAGGTTTCACCATCAGCTTTACAGCTAAAGCTCAGAATTTAGCTGTAACATCAGTGGAGGATATAACTCAGCTCTTCATAACCAGAAGTTAAAATATTAATTACGCAATACCCTACATTGACATAATTGTTTAGGAAAAGAGTATTTGTCTCCTCTTTGCAAAATTACGAAGAGGACAGCAGATGTAGGCTATGAGATACAGATCCAGGAATCTAGAAGAATTTAATGCCCATCCCCTACCCTCAAATTGCAACAGTAGAAGCAGCAAAATGAGAAAAGGACACAAAAGAGTTGTTGACCATACATTGGGAACAGGAAAGTTAAAACAGCTTTTCTAAATAGACTCTAAATAAACTTCTCAAGAATGTCGCTAACAACAATTTTTCATTTATAAATAACTCCCAGAGAGATGCTTTGGACAGGCCCCTTTGCTATTTTCCTCTGCTGTGGGTGCACTCACATTGCAAAAGGAAATAACCACTTGAGACATCATATACACTTTTTTTTTTGAGCAATATTTTTGGGGATTAGCAGAGAACTCTGTACAACAGTATACCGACTACAAGCTGAATTCAAGCAAAAAAAAAGGAAAAATCTCACGTTTAGAAACCAGTCCAATGCAACTTAGCAGAAGACAGAACTTCTCTTGGCTAATACCTACCTCAGGGTCAAGATCATCCAAAACAGTTTCCAGTTGTTTCAATTCTTCAGCTGAAAGTTTGTCGAGAATTTCATCCTCATCAAGATCTTTGTATTTGTCCAAGTCCTTTCGAAACGGGAGCGTCATGGCTTGGGCAGTTGCAAGTTATTCAAACACTCCAAATGCCAAATCTTATTCTTAATTAGATCTACAGAAAGAGTTTTTAGAAGAAAGAGGCATAGTTAAGGTAGACATCCCAGTTACATATGTCTTCAGCTTCCAAATACATTGCAGAAAGGAAAGCTTTTTCAGCCATTATTCAAATCTGTTTATTATTCTACAATCAAAAGAGTACTAGAAAGCTCTCCATGCCTTGCCTCCTCCTTCACTGGCAAGAACCCTCTCCAGCCATGCCCTTTGCAATCAAATAGATTTTTTTTTTCTTCTTCTCTCAGTTAAGCTACATGTTTTTATACATCAATGCCAATGTCTAGTTTCTTTAATGATACCTCTAAGGTCTTCCCAAAGAGCAAGGTCAACTGGGGAGAAACCACCAAAAAATATACTTAGTATTTCTGAGCCAGCTTGCTGCCATTAGTTTTTACAGAGACTGAAGTCAAACAGTTAAGATCCTTTGTACATATTGTTGTTGCTGCTGCTGCTGCTATTTAAGGTCAGTTTTACAAAGTGACGAAGAAAGATACAGCAAAGAACTGTATTATTACCCAGTTCACCTGCTTGTAAGCAAGGACATGAGTCAGTAATAACTACAGAGGAAATAAAGGATGTTTACCTCCCAAGTTAATTATATCACTACAATGGACGTAACATTTTGTTCTGTCAGAGGACAATTAAAATACCTTGGGAAAATACACTTACTTCCTAAGCAACAGCACTCCACACAATATTATCCTATTCCTCTCTAAGTCCCTGCTCACCAACAGAAGGCAAAAATGAAGACTTTTGCTTTCAGTTTAACACATAAGAAAAAGGTAAGTGGAATGATACTCTACAAATAAGGAGGAGTGTCCATGATGTGGTTCCTGAGCAAAAGCTAGATCCACAGCTTTCAGGCTTACTAGCCTGTGTAACCCTCTTCTTGGTTCTAATAAAAAACCCAACACATAAGTTAGGCACACAGCAAGTTACTTGTTCTACGGAGTACAACTCTCCAGTTAAGGCTGCTATACTCCATATGGTACTTCGTATCAGAAGTCAGGCTATACTTCAACTACACTTCAAAAACAGATCAACCTAAAGTTACTGCCTCTTCCAAAAAAGAAAAGGAAAAGGTAGGCTGTACAGACATGCCGTGTGAGATCATAGGATCCCACTTACAGGACTCCATCTTTGCTATTTACAGCCAAAAAGGTCTTACGAAAACTATTAGCGATATAAACACGAGACCTTAACTGCAAACCACAGCTGACCTTGATAGGAAATAATTCCAAAGCTAAACCACCTACCTTAATTTAAGGTCTCTCAAATTTAAAAAAAAAAAAAAAAAGGAAATTCTCAAATTTATTTTAAACTAGGTCTAGAGAACAGTGTCTGGCTTCCCCTGGGTTAAAGCCACTCATGTTGAAAGAGCTTTGACCTTTAACAAGAGGCCACAGGGAAAAAGGTCAGAAAAATAATTTACTAAATACAGAAAAAAAATACAGATTAGCATATCTATGTTTTTCAAAGTAAACAAGGAGTTACCATACCACATGCTACGGTTCTCATAATTTTGTAGTATTTCTGTTTCTGGAGGTACAGAATAGCTGACGAACAACTGGACTGTAGCTGCAGTGGATGCTGCACAATCTGCTTGCAAACTTCTGATTCCCCTTCCTTACAATTTAAACCATTACACGTTATCATAAAAGAAAAACATTTCCTGCGGCCAGTTACACGGCACTGTTCGTGACCAAGCTGCCTAGTCTGAATCCTACATCAACACACTGTTATTTTCCACATTTCTGCATGTCCTTTTACATTCAAATACTAAAAGCTACAGTTTTAAATGATAATTGTAAGGAACAGAATAGTTAACATACTGGAGCATAATGCTCCCCTCACTCAGATGAAGAGCTACTACCCGTGCCTGTATGACTATACCTTGCATGCATGCAGGCTGTACCTCCTCTCTATTTCAGCTGAGAAATGCAGCCACCTGCAAATAACTACCTCTTGTTCCTTTCATACTGGGAAAAACTACTCATCTTTTATAATGCTATAATGGACAGGTCATAGTCCTCGGTCTCACTTGTCCTTATCATAGGATCAAAGCATCCATTTTAAATGCTCTTTCAGATGACTTGATGGCACCATTATTTCCATATCATATCACAATATGAGTTTTGAAGGGTTAAAAACATTTAGGTCATCTAAGACTTACATTTCTAAAGCAGCAGAAATGCCAGTACAAGACTCTGAAAATGAAATTTCAATACAAAATTACAAAATTCAGAGAGGACTTAGAGTCCAGCTACTGTATGTTTAGTTGTAACAGCTGGGCTAGTAAGTGCAGACTAGAACGTTCATGAAGAAAAAAGAGAAAAAAAAAGAAAAATAAATAAATAAGCATAGGAAAAATACCACTGATTTTGTAGTTCAGTCTTCTTAGCAGTAAAACAGAAGCATATCGGGCATAGCAAATTGAAAAGAGGCGAAAGAACGAGTTAAGAACACAATTTCTAACACCTAACAATCAGAACTGAAGTGTTTTTAAAAAGCAAGAGAATATTTAACAGGAGGCACATTTAGAAAGTTATGATTATAACACTGCTTAGCACTTCTGTATCGCACAGGAATTGCTTGGTGATGACTTTCAGAACATTCTCTAACAAAAAACAAAGATATAAAACAGGCACATATAACATCTAAGAATCAGTTTTAGGTTTTTAAGAACAGTGCCAAGAATTTTCATTGCCTGAATAGGGCATAATGCCCAGCTGAAGCTATAGTTTCAAACAAAACCCTTCACTTCCTATTAAACACATTAAGATCATACTTTCAGGAACTGACATATTCATTTGCTTTCCATCACTCATTGTAAGTGCAGTGTGAAGAAAAATTACAGGCATAGTTTAATTAATTACAAAGTCTTGGAAGGAATAGTAAACTTATTTAAATTTTTAAAATTTTGTGGCACATCTTACTGCAAAATAGTAGACAAAAGCTAATAATTTAAGCTTTATAAATGCTTTACACTTTATGAACAGAGCTAGCTTTCTTCTAAGCATGTTTCTTAGCTTTACCATTAAAACATTATACATGTCAAAAGACAAAGGGCTAACATTATTTCTTTAGATATGTAACTGAAATGTAAAGCAACTTCTTTATTCTTGTAACACAGCAGTTGCATAAGGAACATAAAGGAGTAAAGGAAACAAAGCCATCACTTCTGATTAATTGAATTTCCAGTGCTCATGTTTATTAAGTAGAAGAGTAGTTAGAAGCACTTAGTAACAAAGATATTCTGATGGACGTGACAAAGACAAAAGCTTGTCACTATTCCTCCACCTGCGAAACCAATGAACTGAGAAATTTAAGAAAGCAATGGCTTTATTTGATACCATTTCATAATTACCTGAATCATCCCCAAAGAACTCTTTAGCAAGTTTCACACATATATTTTTGTCCTCTCCTGTCTACCTTAAAAGTGAGTGCTTAAAAATAGTTTCTGATTTTATTTCAAAGACTCATCCCTCAGAAATTTATCTATTATCTTTAAAGACAGTTTCTTGCAACTCTAGCAGGAATAACTTTTGGGAAATATCTTATCCACAGGAAACTAGTGTCTTATTAAAATCCACCGTAAATGGTTTCAATAACTTGGATTTTAAAATAGAAGTGACATCATGAAAAAAAATGAGCTGATTTTGGCCAACATGCTCACAGAGTTCACTTTAATCTCGTTTGTTACGTAGGGTCTTCTTCCAGTCAGCCTCTTGACGAACCTTAGCTGGCAAGGGGGTCCGCAGGCAGAGCGCAGCAGCATTCCTGCATCCATCAAAGCCCTGAAACGGTTCCAGATGCTTAATGGAGCCTAATCTAAGCTTTTCCCCAGAGAAGTCCTACAATGCCAACAATTCTAACTTTCGCTGGGCAAGATCATGCGTAACTGTTTATGAACACTGTATTTATATTTGAAGGAGTTATTTCTTTACCAAAACCAGAAGAGATATTACTGAAGAGACATATGGACACTATTACAGTAATTCCAATAAGTTCCTTATGATGATATTGCAAGATTTTTACAAAACCTCTGCTGAACAGTCCAGCAGTGGTTTTCTTATCAGAAAGTTCTTAAGAACTAACCTGACCCTTCCAAATTTCCAGGGGGAGGTGCAGCACAAAACCCTGGTTCTCATGACTTCACAACAGAGGTCTGAGACTGGGTATAACCAGCAGGTGGCATCTCATCTTTATCCAAACTTTCAGAGTAAGACAGAAATGGCTATTCTGGGCTATTTTCATACACAAACCATTTCGAGGCTTTTTTTCCTGTTCTAAAAAAATAATGCAATAAGTTTTCTACATAGTAAAGTTAGTTTTGTCAAAAAAAAATATTTCTGTATGTCTATTCTCAAAAAAACAATCATCCATGCTACAAAACCGTACAAGCAAAACCACATTCTGGCAAATACCAGAGGTGACAGACTGAAGAACCTGAAGTGTTCGCTCACTCGGGTTAAGGTGGTGTGGAAGCGACACCTCAACACCTCGAGAAAAGGGCTCGCAGAGAGAACTTCAGCACGACCGTCGCGGAGACGCTTCCAGACTTGCCCATCAAACTAGCTGCAGGGCAGCTATTATGATCACAAATAAACACAGGGATTGGACCAGAGAACAGAAAGATAAGCACCTCGGAAATGTTGAGGAGGTTTGCTATGCTTCTCGTGTAACAGCTAAAAATCCCAGGGAACGCAGCTCCTGACTGCCCCAAGGAGACGGCAGTCCCTCCAGCAGAAATGTCTAGAGTAAGGATTACAAATTCATAAACTGATCACAGCTTTTTCAGACAATGCCTAGATTTTCATTAACAGATAGGAGCCACCTATAGAAATAGATACACAATATCTGCTCCTCTAGGAACCGCCCAGGGACATTTTGGTTAATAAGCAATCCCAGATATGAGTTATCTGTACATTCTGACTGCTGCATTCACTACAGAAGTCGTAAAGCATATAACCTTTGAAATTCACTTTATTCTGCTTCTGTTGCTTGTTTTTTTTCTTGTCTTTCATCCAGAACACCTGAAGCTGGGTGGCTGCAGTCATTTAAGTATTCTAAACTTGCATTTAATACTTTAACATGTGCAAGAGAGGGCAAAGGGGCAAACATCTGAGTGCCAGGTTCAAATACCCCAGTGCCTCAATTACTGTCTTTTAACATCTGTACGCCAGCATTAAGCATCAGAACACACTAAGCATATTATAGCAAAATTAAAGCATTTAGTAACTTCTCCAGAACAGCATTTATTCTCAACAGTTTCCATCCACCCACGAAGGAGGCAGAGAAGCTTTCGGTACTGCCCTCTGAAAGCCGCGTGCCGGATTCTCCGAGGGGGAGGAAAACAAACGCAGGGACCCGCGAAGGGGCCTCGCGGGCCTCGGCGGCGGCTCGGTGCGCACGCACCTTTCCAGCGGGCCCGTTTCCTGCCCGCGCGCGCCCACAGACGCGTTCCCAACACCGGAAGACTGGTACGTCCGCGCTACGAGGAGTACGCGCCCCTTCGTCAACCACGGGCGCGACGGAAAAACCTTCTTCTGATTGCCATTAACATCCGTGATTTATGAGCTGCTGAAGGCAAGCTGAAAGGACTGTGCCAAGCAGATCTACAGGCAAAGTTTCTAAAGTTACAGCTTCTAGATTTCACGGCGAGCTTTGGTGCTGGACACGGGAAGCTGCAAACTCCCTGTCGGAACACGCACTGAGCTGCGCGTGAGTGACTCTGAATTCCCCCCCCGCCCTAGACACTTCGCACAGAGGCAGCGCTGACCCCCCCGCCGCCCGCGGCTCCGCCGGCGGCAGCCGCGCCCAGCAG
>VZSV01000026.1:7252013-7283872 GCA_013398735.1 Nothocercus julius | reverse complement strand
GGGAGGCGCGGACAGGCGCGGACAGGCGCGCGGGGGCCGCGGCCCCGCAGCTGCTGCGCGTGGTGCGCGCCCGTCATGCCGGGCATGGAAGGACCTGACGGGAGAGGGGAAGGTGCCCGCGGCGGCGGGGGCTGCGGGGCTGCGGTGGGAGCAGCGGGACCCGCCCCAGCCTGCGGGGCTCTGCAAAAGCATCGGGGCGGTCCCCGCCAGCGCAGGGGCTCCCCTGGCGAAGCTCTGCGGGGGGGAGGGAGGGAATCTGGTGCCAGAGGAAAAAAATCCGCAGTTGATCAATGAGAAATATGAAATGTGAGGATTGTAACCATGAGAAGCAAATGAAAACTGGTTAGATTCATGTCAGCACCTTGAGCTCAGCAGTGACAAACATCTACCTTGTAACTGAAGAGGAGATAACTGATGTCTTGTATCTGTCTTATAATTATAATTGAAAGAATAGATAATGTTCTTCCATCATGGACAATACAGTATGGGGTCTAGGCATGTCGAATCTCTTGGTAGAAGAAGTGTTCAGTAAGATATTGCTTTGTGTATTTCAGGCAAGTATGTCCAGTCTTTTCAATTTCTCATCATACGGCAGCTCTTCTATTAAGAGAAATTCTCAGAATTCTCAGAAATTGTCCTTGAGCTTCCCCTTTTCTGCCATGCACTTTGGGGGCAGGGGAACGAGTAACTGGAGCGAACCCCCTGGGGCCAACTGGCCCAATATTGCAGGCATCACATCTTCAATCCTGTGCCATGATTATTAGAAAAAAGAACAAACCCTAGGGCCCATGGAGTCTCCCTGCATTTTACTAACGATGTTACAATCCTGTCAGCGCTGTTCTTCACCCATTTGCTTTCTAGTAGCCTCTGCCTTTGCTGTCGTGCTGCATGCTGTGCAGCTGCCTCTGCAACAGACTCAAATTTTAAAACTAAAGGTAACAATTTAATAAAGAAGGTTATGCGAGTCATTTCTGTGGCTTTGCTGACCTAAATTCCATATTTATTTCTCTTCCCATTTATCTAGCTTGGCTGCAAGTCACACACTTTTGCCAGTAGCATCTCTCCTCTTTACACTCTAAATAATTATGTTCCACGTGGCCCACTTTGCCACCTCATTCCACCACTCCTCTTTCGTCTGCAGACTATCATTTTTCACGTCCACTACCTCACAAGGAAACTTTACACATTTCTGCTGTTATTGACCTGTCCAAGTTTTGTTTACAGCATTCCTGAGTTATTGATTCAGATTTAATTTCACAGAGTTTGATGTTTTTGTGTGGTCAGGTATCCTTTTGACCTAGGTTGTGGTAGCTGTGCAGGGTTTTACATTGAAAAGCATCAGGTAGCATCCTCCAGCCATGGGGATTTGCATATGCTAGGTTAATGCTGGAGTGAATGCATATTTTTTACTTACTGAGCATAGCAGCCAAGCCCAGCAGTGCTGTCATGGCTTCTGTTTAACAGTGCAGTTTGGTCTTTGTCATTTGGTGCTACAGAGATTTGTATACTTGCTTTTCTTAGGATATTACACTTTTAAAATCCTTATTTACTGGGATTATTTCAAGCAGCAGTTGGGTCTAAAGTTCCATCTGCCAATATACAGTAAGGAAATGTGAGAGAGCAGTGATAGAAAGGTAGAATATTATTTGTTATCTCTGTTGTCAGCACAGGGGAAACAGTACTTTTCTCTAATACTGCAGTTTCCTCTTTTCCTATGGGTGTTTCCAGCATGTGAAAAATAAACAATAGTGTTGTCTTTTCCAGGAACAGTCTGATCTTTTTTTTTTTTAATTGAAAGCATACTTGCACATTCTTTTTTCTTATTTCAGCTATCAGGGTGGGCACACCACAAATGATTTCTCTTATTGGTTTATAGCTAGAATGCAAAAACAAAACAAAAACCTACATAGAAAGGAGACACAGCAGTTTAGGAGAGATGCAAGAAGAGTTTTTCTAGTAGCAATCTAACAGTTATCATTACCAAGAGCACAGCTTTGCTCCCAGTATTGTATGCCATTAACCCAGCCCTTGGTGCTCTCTCTGTCATATTTCCTCTAGGGTGTCTCATTTGCTTAAAAAAGCAGAACTGACCCTGACAGGTCAGTAACGTGACGAGGCTCTTGTTTAGCTGGCGGTAGCTCAGACACTGCCCTGACGGGCTCCATATGACTGTGACCGACCAGAGAGGGTACCAGCACCGGGCCCTTGGCTTCCTCGTGGTGCCGAGAGACGAAGCTGGGGACAGTTCACGGCCACAGCGCATGCTCTGCTCTTACTCATGGTAGATGCGAAGACAGCAAGAATTATAGTGCTTTGTACATCCATTAGTTGGATGGAAGACACTTTTTGCTAAACATCACAGCTATTTCTGCAGCAACTTTCATTTCATGTAGCAACTTACCCAATTCCGCAGGGCGACCACAGCTCCTCGGGCAGCGCGCCCCGAGCGCGGGAGCGGGCCTGGGCCGCGTTTGCTCTGGGCATCGCTTCTCCATCCGAGCGCAATCGCCACCTCTGCACAGCGGAGCCAAGCCTGCAGGGGATGCGGGTTACTGAAAGGGTTGTCGTGTCCCTGCTGCCCCCAGGAAACACCGGCGTGGTTTGGTTCCCCTCGTTATCGAACGGCACTCGCCTAGTCCCATTAACACCGAGCAGCACCGCTCCTGAGGACCCCGGTCCGTGTCGCGTTGCCTCTTGCCCCGGTGAGGCAGAGGCAGGGAGTGCAGCTCTCCAGCGAGGAGCTGCCCCTGCTCCAGCAGAGCGGGAGCTGGCGGGTAACAAGCAGCAGTAAAAAGCTGCCATTTCCTCGTCCAGTTGTCTGAGGAGAAACACTTTACTCTCCAGGGCTTTCAAGCTAGCACCTGACACCATCCTCAGCTGAGGTTAGTAACTATAGTATGTTCCTATTTTAGGCGAGCTACTTAATATTCTTACAATTAAAAATAATCTTTGATATGGAAACAATTTTAGCAGTTATGATCTAAAACAGATTGTAATTCAGAAACAGATCATAAATCATGAGCCAGTGTAAAGAAAATGAATTTCTTCTCAGGACTCACTTCCATGTTTCGAATAGTTATGAATAATTCCACTAAGTTATTTTAGAAACAATTTGTAATAAGTTATTTCCTAACTTTACTTTGCATCAAAGTGGGAGAAGCAGTACTGTTTCATCTCTTGTTAAATTCTCCAGTGGAAAAACCTTTCGTCTTATCCAGATCAAAGGCAGTGCCATCCCTTTATATCTTCTATAAATAACAGTAGGTTCATATGGATAATTTTGCAATTTACATAATGGTTATTTTCTTGCAAAGGGCATGATCTAACTTCCATCAAAGTGAATTGATGTTTAGTATTTTATTTGAATATGAGTTGTCAATCCCTCATTAGAGAAGCTAACTAATGGAAACTACAGAGTGACACATGCATTATCAAGGTTCGGCAGAACTCATCCAATTATGCAATGAAGCTTCTCATCACTGCGTGGTCATCCTAAAAGTTCATGCATAGTCTAATACGTAATTGTTAATTATTTACTGAACTCTGTATGGGACTAAATTAGCTCCCAGGAACAGGGCATAAACTAATCCTAGAATAGCTCTAGGGACTAAAAGCACTTTATAGAGAGTGACATTTTCTGTCAAATGGGCTTTAAACATGGAAATTTCATGAGAGCACATATTGGTCTTGCTTCTTACATTTACATTTGCAAATAAAAAGGAACCTTATTTATATCTCAAATATATGTCAAATATGTCAGATAATGGACTATTCCTCAAAAAAAATTTTCTTTTTTAAGCTTTGGGTTTCCCTAGCAGTTGCTGGAGAGCAGGAGATCTGTCCAGGACTGGATGAAGGACATTGTTTGGAGCCTCCCCTGCGCGGTGGTGGAGAGCAATCAGCCTCGTGCTACTGAACATCTGTTTGTGCTACACAAACACTGCTCCTAATCACCATGGACCAAATCCCATTTATTTGGTCCAGTATTGATTTAACTTAGGATTTATTCCACCTGCTCCTCACTTTTTTGCTTGGCTACTTGAGACTAAAGAAAGTGAAGGATGTTGCCGCATTTACAGATCCGTTCCAGAGCTATTCATTAAAAGACAAATATCCACCACTCTTTGGAAATAGTTTAAAATAGATCATGCACCAGGATTTTCTTTCTAAATATCAACTGCCGCAATTTGTAATACTAAGAGCAATTTCTCAAATCTGATTATGGCTTTTTTTTTCTACAGATATGCAAAGAATTGCATTGAATTATTTCCTTCTAGTGAAGGAAATCTGCATCTAAATACACACTGCCATGCACCTTCATTCTTATGCACTTAAAACTAGAAGTTTATATCACCTCTCTCACAGTGTTCTCCTCTCTATAGGACCTCAGAGACATTATGTTTTCTTAGCCAATACAGCCTTTTTTTTTTGAAACCATGAATGACCTGATGTGCCCTTGTAACTGCTGCTCCACAGACGGAGCGCATAGAGGGACTGTCCCATGGTTCCGGGTGCTCCAAAACTTCCGGAGGGATTGAAGCCAAGGAGGGTGGGAGCTCTCTGACATCTAAGGTTAATAGGGTAGAGGACTGACTCCATCTCAGAAAGAAATATATTTGCATCAGTGGCTGAAAATTATTACAGTATTATGGTACTGTCAGAAATTACAGCCTGACTGCTCTAGAAAAACCTTTTATTAGCATACAAGGATTACAGCAAAGAAAATGCTTATGGCAGAGAGGAGTTAGAGCCCAGCAGGAGCTGACTTCATACAGCCAGGAACAGTTTTATGCAGGTGGACTCCTCTCTAAGTCTTTGAAAACATGTTTTGAATCCTCTCACTGACAGACATTGGCAAAAAAGCTGCCCCAGTAAAACCAAATTGTCTATTCCTTTCCTTAGAAGGAATCAAAGATAAAAATACATCAGTGGTGTCACTGAAGTTCACTGTGTAACATCTCTGCTGCAGAAAGGTTTAAAAGTAGCATGGTGTGAGCAGAAACGGTATTACTCACAGTTTTGCACCACTCTGCATCAGCAGAGGTTTCATATTTTGGGCATCTAAAAGCATGTTTTGCTTACCAGTCATTTGCTGCTTAAGAGTTAATATATTTGAGACCATGATAAACTGTGGTGTTTGACATTGAAACTGGATTTGTGCTGCTTTTACTTACCCCATATTCTCCTTATTTACTCTTCCCAGGT
Organism: Nothocercus julius; assembly: GCA_013398735.1. NCBI lineage: Eukaryota > Metazoa > Chordata > Aves > Tinamiformes > Tinamidae > Nothocercus > Nothocercus julius. The sequence goes on along the minus strand of VZSV01000026.1, from coordinate 7,278,667 downwards.
AGTTTTCAGAGAAACCCCTTATTCTCATGCACGGGGCCCCACTGCTTCCGCGGAGCCCCTCGTGCAGCGCAGCCTCCAACAGCATCCTGCTCTGCAGGTAGCTTGGCCTCTGCTCTGCACAGTTTGGCACCTCTTCTGCTTTTGTGTGCTCAAAATAACAACAGCCAAGAGGGACTGGTTAGTTAATTGCTTTTTTTTGAACTGATTAAAGTCTGAAATATGTTTATTTCATACAATAATTATAACAAAGGCAACCTGGTGGGTATGACCTATAAAAAGCAAATGGTACATGTGCACTTGGAAAAGTCAAACCACAATAAGAAGCAGCACAGATGGTGCATGGCGCTGTTTACATACACAAAATTAACAGTATGGAATCCAATTAAGAAGGTGGAGATAGTCATCATCACATTAGCCAGTAATTTCCAGCATATGTAAACCCAAGACTTAAGCATTTACTTCTCAGACTGGCTGAGGCTGATCTTAACCCATTCCCTTGGATTCCGATAATGGGATGGTGGCGAAAGGGCGCTGGAGAGCGCTAAGGGCAGCAGATAAACGCCAGGCGCGCCGTGCGAGCGTGTTGGGAGCCTCCTGGCCAGGGCGGGCGCTCTGCGAAGGCTCCCCTGCTGACAGCGACTGTGGCCTCAACCGCACAGCCTGGTTCTGCTCAGTCACCAAAGAGTAACATTCAGTTGTGAAAGGAAAAACATCATGACCATTTCTGTCACCAGACTACATGCATGCAAGAAAAGCATTATTTCTACTCCTCTCTGCCTTACTAATGCCAAAAAATTTTATCCATGCCAGCACTTGATGCCTTGAGGAGTTAAACTGACGGATCTTTGTGCATCTGGGTTTATATATGTCTTTGGTACCCTTGCTGCACGTGGTCAAATGCCTTCTTTTTCTATTGCTAACGATAGGTACAATACTGAGAAATGTCTTGTAGTGAAAACCATCTTGTGGGATGTCCTCCCTTCACGAACAGGTGCGCAGAAACCATCACAAATGTCTCGTGCACATAAACTGCCCTGCAGGGATTACCCCTTAGCAGCTGGAGTCACTTAGCAACTCCCTTCCCACCAGCTGTTACCTGCACAGTCGTAGCGACACCGGTGACGCCAGCGAGCAGCCCGTAGCCTCAGCCCTCGCTGGGAGCCCGCCCGCCCGGCCTGCGTGGCCCGGCCACCGTCCCACACGGGGAGCCTCGGCCGCCCGGGCGCTCTTACGGCTCCCTTTTCCGGCAGGACTTAACCTACCCTTGGGATTACAGCTCTGTCTTTTCGAGGGGCACGATTAAACTCTAATAAAATCAATACTTAAACAATTAAATAGAGTTTTAAAAAGCTCTAATCCCCACAAAGAAAATTTTCATCCCGTTAATGACTGCGAGCTGAAATGCTATGAGTTTAATGAGTTTATCCAAAGAAACTCTGAGAAAACTCCTAATGCCCCAGTATAGAAATACAGTACTGCATCTGCTTTTATATTTTTAAGAAATTATTACTTGTATTTAAAATACATCAGCTAAAAAGCAATTTGGGTAATAAACTGCATCAACTCTTTTGTGGAGTTAATGTTCTGTTTTAGCAACAAGTACACAAAAACAGGAGCTCTGCTGGCTGTTTCTTTTGCCAAAATGGATCTCACGCTCATGATATATGGGAGGATTTTGATAATATAATAGTTTTTTACAACTGCTGTCCCTTTGTTAAACATCAGATGCTGACTAGCTTCCTAAAAGAAACCACCAATTTAAAGAATGGTTGAATTCTACCACGACAGAACAAGCAGAAGCTGCTGTTTGTAAGAAAATTAAATAAAACAGATTTATCTCTGTGACAAAGGATAAGTGCCCAATATTTTTATGCAAGTCTTAAAGCTTCTCTTCGCCATGAATCATGAAGTTCCTGAGTATACCAGTTCTTGCTGTTCCTAGGATACTTGCTGCCTAGCCAGCCCTAGCACTTCCTCACACAGACCCGGAGCTGAGCCAGAACATTTTGTTTCTTTGTTTTCATTAATAAAGTGTAAATGCGACTCTCAGCATGTGGGTTCTTTACGACTGTATCTGCTAAATGGAGATACTCAAAATGCGTTCTTGTTAACAGCGACTGAAACCACGAGGAGTGCGGTACTCCTGAATGGTGGAAACGCTGAAGAGAAGCACCGTGCGGCTCAGCCATGTCTCTGCCCTTCCGCAAAGAGCTGGAGAAATACAAGAATATCAACGAAGACGAAATACTCAGTAAACTCTCAGAGGATGAACTGAAACAGCTAGAACATGTTCTTGATGACCTTGATCCTGAGGTTAGTGGCGGGGGCCAGGGGACTAATATTTCAAATGCTATCGATTACTGATGTGCTGCATTTTCTATTTGCGTTGCGCCACGGGAGACGCAGTGTGCTCGGAAGCATGAGCAGCTCAGCTAGGGGCATTTTGGTTCTCCTCCTGCTGTGATGGGCGATTTGCTGTTCTACAAGTCGCACTGTCCTCTCCATCCCTTGTGTATTTAGGCACGAGCTTGACTGAGCTGTAAATCTTTAACTGTGTTTGTACACAGCAGAAGGATGAGATGCTTTCTCTGGCTGCTATTTCTGAGCACAGCAATAAACAAATAAATTTAATGGGTGTTTGTGAAGATCAGATCTTTTGAACTTCAGAAATCTGTTGACTGTGTCATTCACAACAGATATTTTTAACTGAAGAGAATATATTTAGGCATGATTTAGGGAACGCAGAGTCAGCTAAGCAGCTGTCATTTCCTAGAGAACAAGGATAATGTGGATTTGAGAAGAATATTGCAGAGCGCCTGGGCACCACTCGGTCCTGCAGCCATGGTGAAGGGCACATGTTCTTGTGGGAGGTCTGCCTACACCTGCCACAGAAGCTGCTGAGCTGGTGTGGGAGTTCGAAAATCAGCATTAGAATGACATTAATTTTTTGAAAAATGAAAAGAGAGGGGGAAAAATGGGAAAAAGAACAAATCAAGAGAGGAAAGGTAGAGAAAACATATCCTGTTCTCACCTAGGCTCTAAACTGTATGGCTGTAGAGGGCACAACACAAAGGATTCTCATCTTGCGCAGTTCTTTGGTGCTGGGATTGTAAATACAGTTAATAAAAATATTCCGAGCTGGCAGGAGTAAGAAGCCTGGAGAAGGTACTGTTTTTAATGACTACATTTGAATAATGTATGTAACTGCTGTCACCAAAGAGCATTATGTGAAGCAACATGCAAAGAATAGTTTCACTTAAAAAAAAAAAAAGGAATTAAATGTGGGACACTGTGTGAAACTGCATCACCTGCTGTGTGCCCATCGCTCTATGCCATGTGCCCGCAGAATGCCTTGCTGCCCGCCGGCTTCCGGCAGAAGGACCAGACCACTAAAGCCGCCACCGGCCCCTTTGACCGCGAGCGGCTCCTTTCGTACCTGGAGAAGCAAGCGCTGGAGCACAAGGACAGAGAAGACTTTGTGCCGTTTACAGGGGAAAAGAAAGGTACAGTCTGGGCTTGGGTCCTCGAGGAGCGCGGAGCCCCACCAGCTCGGGGGTGCGGGGCAGGGCAAAAGCTGCAGCGGTGCCAAAGCTGCGGAGCCGCGTTGCGCAGCGTGAGCCTCCTGAGCCAGGTCCGAGCTGTTGCTAAAGGAGATAAAACGGTGATTTATCTGTGCTGGGATGGGCTGTCTGGCTACTCTGAAGTTTTAATTCCAGATTTTGGATCAGGCCCATGAGGGAGTTTGCGAACGCATTGAGACCAACTCAGCAAAGGGCTGGAATAGCAGCTTCCCATGCAGCAAATGCCTCTGTCTGAAGTTCAGCATGGTTCTGGGGAGCTTCACCTACTTAATGGGGTCTATTCCTACATTATGCCTTAGGCTCATGCACAGGTGTGGGTAGGTAGGGGGAAAAGACTCAGATACCTTCTAAGTATTATCTACAATCATTCTATGTAGTAGTTCAGGGAGTGAATTTGCAAAAAAAAAGTATTTTTCCAGTTGTTTACTAGCACATCTGGCAATGCTATTCCCACAGTTAGTTCCTCTGTTTCCCTTTGTCCTACAGCTACAGGGAAAAAAATAAAAGAGAGAGAGAAAAACAGGAAAACCTAATTCTAATTATTCAAACCAACTCATTGGTTGGGTAATCATAGGGTTGTCACAGTCATATTTTTAAGCAGACAGGACTCTTAGCACCATCACCTCCCTTTCCTCATGTGTATACAGTGGACAAAAACATCCACCTCAGGTCATCCCTTCATTTGGGCCCTTTTCCAAACATTCCATTCATTTCCTGTTATTTCAGCGGGACCTGCTTAAAGGTAAGTAGATATTCTGAGAGAGTCAAGAGTGACATTTTCTACTTTATGTGTCATTACTATTTACAAAGGATATAAAATGTCATTTTCAGGCTGGGTTGCTATCACTACATTGTGTTTTCACTCTTGAAACAATGGTTTTGGAGAATACAGACAGTTTCCAGCCAGATCTGATTGCTGCATTATTTTATCCAGCCACACATTCATTTCCCCAGGCTTTCCTCCATCGTAACTGATGCAGCATCTTTTCTGTGCTGTGTTCAAGGAACTGGCTTTGCAAAAGCATCTTCTCCTTCTGAGTGTGGTGTGTTGTACCCTGGTACTCGTGTCTGTCCTGCTGCCCTCCGCCTTCCCTGGCACGGGGCCAGTTCCTGCACACCGACAGCCAGATGTCAAGCCCTGAACTTGACTTTGCTGCCTTCCCTTCTTCTCCTTTCCCTTGCTCTGCGCTGTGAAGACATCATGATTTCTAAGGCTCAGCATCTGAGTCTCAGAAAACATATGACTGAAATCTCCATCTGCCAAATAAAACGTACTGAAATCTTCCTACCAACTGTATGATAGTTGTGCTGATTGCGGGGATCTGATGAACTCTGCTGAATGCTGCCTAAAGGCCATGTGTGTGCGGCTGCTCTGTATCTAAATCAGTGCTTCTAACTGCAGCATTATTTGTTTTGGCAAACTTGACTCAAGGAGCAGTAACGGAGTGACTTTATTAAAGTATCAGTGAGTTGACTTTCATTTACAATAAGCTATTTCCTGTGCAGCTCAGCAATTAGTCCAGGATAAATAATTTACTTTTTCAAAATGCATCCTCCTAAGAAACTCTAGAAGAATATCTCTCGGGGAAGAGCTCATTTTTCAGCCTACATATGGTGATAGACTCTAAAGTACCTTTGCGGTTTGATAAATATTGATAAATAAATATATTATTACATTAAATATATGTCCATTAAAAGATTTACCTTATAGCAGCTCTTTAATGTAGCCATACTATAAATAGTCCGAAATTATTTTTAAAGTAATTCTGCTGGTTTAAAATTAAGCATTGGGGAGCTACAAAATGCATATGGTTGTGTATAAATAGAAACAGGAGGTGTAGATGCCAATAGGACATTTGGCAGTATTTCGCACCTCAGCTTTTGCCACCATAGTTTGATATTTATCTTCCACTGGGAATTTTTTTTTCTTTTTTTTTCAAATTTTGGAAGTCTGTGATGCATCAGAGTCTGCGATGCATCATTATTTTTCATGCAGTGTCTCCACTTTCCTATTTTTTGGTTAGTATTTGTTTAATGTTTTGGTTAATGGAGAGTTCTTGAACAAAAGAAGTACCAAACAGCTGCTGAAAGACAAAATTCAATTGTTGGTCTTTATATACTCAAGGCAACCATGATGTTTTGATTGCGCTCAAAAACAAGCCAAAATAAATTCCAGGGTTAATGGAGATTTGGAGAGTGGTTAGAATACAGGAACTGTTAAATATGAGCTTGAAGGAGCTGGTCGTGCAGAGAATCGCCTTGGTTTTGATTGTAATCATGTTTTTGAAAGGTTTGAAGTGTTTGGCGAAAACAGCCAAATGTATGGCAAGCATTATAGTTTTGGTCCTCTGCCATATTTCGGCTTGGTAACTTCCCAAATTAATTGCTGTACAAAAGGAAGATGTTAAGCCTGTATGGGCTCGCTCTCACACTGCACTGAACTGCCCAGCTTTGTGCTGCCCAGAGGACCGCAGTGTTGACAGCGCGACTGGCTCCCGCCCGGACGGGCCATTTGTTCGGAGCACTTCAGCCCGAGCCCGCAGAGCCCCGCTGAGCTCGCAGGCAGCGGCCTCTCCCCAGGCTGCTCCTCCAAGTGCCAGGCAGCCGCTACGTCCCTCGAGCGTCCCCGTCACCAGTGTCGGCTCCCGTCGGTCGCATGCAGAAGCTCTGGTGGCTTTCAGGAACTGTTGTGCAACACAGCTCATTAATCAGCCCTTCCCATAAACAGCGGCTTCATAATTCATGAGCCGCGGAGGCAGAGGGAGTGAGCACCCAGTACTGTAGCCACAGCAATTGGCAGTTTGTAAGTGTTTATTTTGTGTATTTGCTGGCTTAGTTCCTATTTATGAAGGATGCTCTCGAAATGAACTAGAGAAGTTATGCGGACTGACTCACTGCATTTAACATATATAGCTGGAACAACGGGTTATCCCACTGAGATCACTGTGAAGCCTCTTCTATATCATTTGCAAGTTCCTGAAGGGTTAAGGAATAAAGAGGAAAGGTTGGGAAGGTTAGGCTGGGAAGAGCAGTCTAATGTTACAGCCCCAGAATGTTAAACAGCAATATCAATGCTACATGACTATTATGAGAGGAATTAGAAATGAGAATGCATGAGATACTATTTGAGGCAGAAGGGTCTGAGAAAGAGGAAATGATAAATACATGTCCTAGCATCTCAGTTAGACAACGTTTTGGCAGTTGTGTCACAGCCTCCTGTGTGACTGTTCCCAAACTGTTCAATTTTAGAAAGAATAATAATCCTCTGTTCTTTGCTTATCTCTGTTGCGACATGTCAGAGGCTTTTTTCTTACTGAGTGCATGCACATCTGATCTCAGTTAAGATTTGAGTGCTACTGTAATATGAACATATACTATTAACAATATTTATGCTCCTGTTGCAGTGGTTCTCTTACTGCATGATACTAATGAGATGTAATTGAAAAAAAAAAGTCTTTAGATATTAAAAGTTGGCTATGCCTTTTTTAATTGCTTTAAGGACTGCTGTTTCAATCCTTCAGAATTATCCCTGTTTTCTACAAGGTCTTCTAATCCCTGCCAAACCATTTCATTCTGGATCTGATCCAGTTCTCATCAGAGCCATGGAGAAACTCCAGTGGATTGGGCCATTATTATCTGTGGCTGGAAAAGGAAGGGGAACACACTTGCATGTGATTAAATGCTAACATTTTCAGCCAACTGATACATGGAAAAAAGGAAGAAAATAATGACTGAACCAGAATGCTTTTGGCCAAACCTGTTTTCAGTTGCTCTGGCAAAGATAAACCTACCTCACGTGCTGTGCTGGGCCAGGCAGAGTATCAATACTCAGCACTCATAATAGTGACAGGCATTTGCAGGTGGCCAAAGTAGCGTAGTAGATGTTGATGACTTCCAATTTCTGTTTCTGTAACAGATTCTATATAAAAACAGTATGATTTAACTTGGAGACTTACCTTTTTTGGATTGACAGAGGCAGCCTTTCATCCTCAAAGCTTAAATAAATTTGTTTAATTTTTTGTCACCTTCCTCTTGTTATTCAAGGCTTAAATTTAGTGCTGTTATTCTCTTAAAACCTGAGAAGCGTCGCTGTTGCTGACAGTAATGCCTATGGCCAATGTCTTTTACTGCTTTCTTTTGTAAGATCCTGTTTTAGTTGCTTATGACTTTGCCAAACTCACAGAGTTCACAGTGAAATTTCCCATGCTGAGACTCTGCCTCAAGCTGAATTTTTTTAGAAAGTGTCAGCAAAAAGGACTCAGCTGTTTCCAAGAACAAGATTAGGAGAAAACACATTGTTTTAGCCATGTAAAGTAATTTTTTCCAGATGTTTTTATGAGCTGCAGTGCTTCCCTGCTTTGAAGAGGGGACTTCAAATGTGTGACCTCTGCACTCCGCAGGGACACCTACTTGAATGTGGCAGCTGGAAAAATGTGATACTTTCTTGTGCATCCAGTTTGTTGTAGTGTTCTCCAAATATTCCCCCTGCAGTGAGTATTAGTCATGTCCAAAGAGCTTCTGCCCCTCGTGCCAGCAGCCCCCCGCCAGCGCGCAGCCCCGCGGGAGCGGCATCGGGACGGTGCTCGTCTCGTCGGGGAGGCCGTGGCGGTGCCAGCAGCAGGGGGACGCTCGCCAGGTGGCAGAAAAGAGGATGGAGGCAAGTTACCAGGGTGCAGTCTGGTTTTGCCCGAGTTTCTACATTCTGCAGCGTGCCAGCAGCAGCAGAGCCGGGTCCGTCCCCCTCCACTGCCCTTGCACACGGACAGAAGAGCTTTCGGCTCCTCTCGGTGCCCGGGTTAATCCCGGGGTTAATCCTGATGATCCACATGAGAGCCTGAAAAAAATCTGGGATTTCTGCTGTTTTGAAGGTTATGGGTTGGCTTTTGCTTATTGTTTGAGAAAGGAAGGCACCTTCTGGGAGCATTCTTGTTAAAACGTCAGAGACCAAAGATGCTCATCACAGTCAAGGCTGCTGGGTAGCTCAACTTGGTTCTGTGCTCATATGCACAGAACAGATTTAACAGCTCTGGAAAGCTTAACTTGAAACCTTCCTATCCCTTTATCATAATTTTTTAGGCATTCGATATGCAGTCAGTAATCCAAGAGTAACAGTAGAGCAGCAGTTGTGATTTGCTCTTTAGTCGCTACTAGCTTGCAGCTTCAAACTTATTTGAGCTTGTCCTTTTTTCTTGTTCATAATTCAAATGTATTCCTGCTCAGAATTAATTTAATTACATTTTCATATAATATTTGTAGAGAGGAATTTGAGTAAGTCTCAAAAGGAAAGAATAGTGCAAATGGAAAAAGTGAACGTGTGTCTGTGATTTGGACAAGGCAGAATTCCAGAATTACTGAATTTCACTCCTAAGGGCAGTGCAGCATTCTCAGCTAGGAGCTGAGAATAAGCAGGAGCTCATTCTAGTCAATCATTCATTGAAAATAAGAAGTAATGAATTACAGTTACAGTTACATTACAGTTTATAGGAAAAGAAAGTATGTTGTAATTTTACAATTATGGTAAAAAATCTGTATTATAAAATTAAGTAACTGTCCTTAATAAAACAGAGAAAGGGCATTTTTACAGGTAATATCACTGGACTTTCATCCCACTGCTATGCACTTTGTTAAGTCGTTTGAGTTTGTGCAAGGTGGGAAGAAAACATTACTAAATAAAAATAGTGGCAATTTGTATCTGTTTTACAAGAAGCAAAGTTAGTGACATAAGAAGCAGGGCAGAGGGAAGACAGACCTGAAATGATGTTATAAATGCTATGAACTTCAAGTGAAGATGAAATCCTCAACATGACTTTTTAGTTAATTACTGTTGTATAAGGAGGTGGAACTAGGGTTATGTCTAATTTCCTTGCTCTCCTTCAATTTTGCTTTAAAGGGGATATTTGCATAATGCAGGAAATCACAGCCAGCTGAAACCCAGTGGCTAAACTATGCCAATGACACTCTGGTTGTACCCAATGTATTTCTTCTTTCCATAGTATTTGTCTTCCTTTTATCTCACTCTGCTTTTCTCAGTTTCTCTGTATTTGTTTCTGTCCTTTTTTTGTGTCTTTCTCTCTGGTTTTCAATGGATTTTTTCCCCAGTCTCTTTAGAGCAAAACATGAACCATATCATATTTCACTTTGAACACAAGCTGTGCAGTGTGTGACACTGGAACAGGCTGCTATTGTCCTGAAGCCCCACAAACTGCTACTTGTGGCACTCACAGTCACAAAGTCCCCATGGTTGTTTAGGCCACTCAGTCGTCATCCAGGGCACCACAGGCAACTATCCCAGTTCGATAAAGGAAAGGGAAAATTCCGAGGAATTGCTTTACACCGACAATTTCATGTTCAAAAAAAGCACTTTGGATTCCAGATATTTTGGATTTCTGTCCATGTGTATAAGTGCAATGGTATTTTATGTCTTAATAGTCTATTTTTACTGAAATGGAGATTTGTTTTGCAGTTAAATGCAAGAGTGTATTTTTTCAGTCCATAAATATACTTAACTTAGTATTATTAACATTGAAGCTGCCCAAGTATGACATGTAAAAACATAACTTGTCACTACACTTTTCACTGGTAGAAAGAGAGGGTATTATTATTGATACTCAGTTCGGAATTTTAAGAAATTTGGAGGCAAATGTAACACAGCCAACATTGTTCATTTCACAGGGAATGTTCTAAGAAAGCACTTTCATTCCACAAGGATATATAAGAATAATTTATACAACACCTTCAATATAGCATGAATATAAAGAGCAATACACCAAGAAGAGCAGCTTTCCTTCATAAATCTCACTTAGAAAAAAAATTAACAAAAAACAAAACAAACCCCCAAACCTTCATTATTCTTCCTAGGATTCAAAACATGTAAAAATAATACATTTTAAATTGAAGCTACAGTACAACTTGCACTAGGACCACTGAAACAAGCAAGCCAGAATCCGCATTTTGTCACTGAATTGCACAATGTCGCTACGTTTTGAATTTACGATGGATGTGGGACCAGGAGGCACCACTTATATCTTTAAACTTTGTCTTCAAAATAACAAAAGTGCTCATAGCTGTCCGTAAATACAAGCACACACTTTTGGCCGCAGCAGAAAGGTGATTATTTTCTAATAATGTGCCAAATGCATAAGCTCTTTTAACCTGTATCTAGTATGCTATAGAATCTCTTCACAGTGGGCTAATGCAAAAGCAGGTTCTTACCTAGATAGCTGAAAAATAATATTTTTATAAAGGCACTGGATGCCAGCAAGGCCCACATATATTAAAGATATATATTATCTTCTTTGACATGACCTTTCCCTTTTAAATATTTCATCTAACCAGTAATAGATTTTTTTTTTCTGAGAAGTTTGCCAAGAATGCTTTAAATGAAACTATCACTGAGCACTCAGTGATACACATTTCAGAAAGACTTGGGCTGACATCCAAGAATTACACATGCCTGAAGCAAATGCTTAAACCTTGTACTCCGATACATGTGAACGGCCTGGCACAAGTACAAACCCAAACTGTACTAGTTTCCATTAGCCCTGGATTTCCTATATGAAAGATACTTGGCCCATCCAGTTCCAAATTACACAGGGAAGCACCAGCTGAAATATTTACCATGTTCAGGTTACCTAAGACCTGGGGTCCTATGCCCACATCAAATATTATTCGATATTTGATGGCCATGGATCTGGGAGCAGTTACCTCCCAGTGGATGGTGTCTGGAAGGCTCCAATACCCAGGATGCGGTGCTAACACTGGCAGTCCATAATCTTGGCCCTTGCACTGCTAACCGACATTCACAGGGTCCATGTATTTCTCAATCCAAATTTCTACGTGTCTTTTGTTTGATATTGCTGTCTCTATTTGTATCACCTAGCAAATGGTGAAATGATTTTTAATTTCTGGCCTATAAATGATTTTAAAGCCTCTTCATAAAGAAGGGTAGCTTAAAATATCACAGGAAAAATAATCATAAAATATGTTACTTTGTTCTTCTACATCACCTTCTGTCCAATTTTGCAGACAGAAATTATTTCACCTTAGTACAAATATCTCGAAGGTAAATAAGACAAATTCTACATCAGGAAGCTTTAGGAGTGCTTCAAAAATTTCCATTAAAATATTTTCTGAGCCTATTCAATGACCTTATTCATGGAAGCTAACCATATAGAGATTGCTGCAGACAGGCTTTAAGAAGACATGAATGGATTGGGTATTATCTACATAAAAATTATACTTCGTCCATAATGGGAAAAGATTTAAGTCACAGAAGGATGCCAGTGTTGAAAAGCCAGTGGCAGAGGGTCTATATTTCAACACTTAATATCAGAACTGTATTTATTAATTGTGAGAAAATAACATCACTGAGACAGTGAAAATAAAACTACTTAAGAACCATTTCAGGAAACCACAGGATGCGCTTCAAGCATTCTGATCAGATCATACAAAGCTGCACAAATAAGACAATTTTTTAAGTTTACAGTGGGTGAAAGCTACCTGCATCCAAGGATCTTCACAGCTTCATTACAAGGGCATTAACTAAAGCTTGCTTGAAAGTTAGTTGTAAGGGACAAAGGGGGAACTGCTCAGCTGTGCATAGTAGAAAATGGAAATTCACACAATTATCAGAACAATGTCACCATCAACTGATCCTTGTTAAGATCCCGGTGTTAAGGCTAGCACCACATAAGAAACTGAAAAACCAAATTCAATCTATCTCCAAGCGGCTCCACTGTCACAGACCCATTTCATCCACTGTGAGGAGGCAAGTGAGTCCTAATAATTCCTCTCTCACCCTGACTTGTTTTCTTTTCATAGGAAAAATATTTATCCCTAAAGAAAAGCCCATAGAAACTCGTACGGAAGAGAAGGTGACCCTGGATCCAGAATTGGAAGAAGCCCTGGCCAGCGCTTCAGACACTGAGCTCTATGACCTTGCAGGTACAAAAGACCAATGAGGTTCTTGAGGTGGCTCTCCAGGGGTTCAGGTCATGGGTTTATCATCTGAATCCCTAACCTGGGAAGAAGGAGACCAGCAAGGGCTTCCCAAGCCAGAGCTGAGAGACCACTATGGAGCCACTGTATCTCCTGCCTCTTGTGCCCAGGCCGGGCGGATCCTTCCCTTGGCAGTGTGAGGTGCTGCTTTATGGCTCTTGTCTATACAGGAATTCAGTGGGAGAATTTCTACTCCAACAATTTTCTGTTTTTCATTAGGAAAATCTAAATGAAATATTTCGGCATATATGCTTAATCTAAAGCACTTTATTTTGGTTTAGATCAACATTAAACTTAAGTTTTTGAAGGGTTTATTATCTCACTGGAGGACATTATCTCACCATTTTCTTCTGTGATTCTTGGCTAGACCACATATTTCTGGATGCATCATAGTCTTGGCTCTGATCAATCCAGTGCAGTGTATCACAGGCCTCACACAATTACAATGCAGCTGGCACTTCTTTCATAGAAAAAGTTTCAAGTTTTGCTGAGCTCTGATCATACCAAGCATTTCATGCCAAAATTCATAGATAAGAAAGTCTAATAAACAAAACCAAATAACACCTACTGAAAAGTCATTTGCTTATGCAATAAAAAGTATTTTTCATAACAAAATTCTGAAGATAAAGGTAAAAATCTCCTAAAGTCCACAGCCTTAATTCATGCATGATCTTATAGAATAAAATCCAAGTAGTTACTTAATCAGAAAAGTATCAGCAAGCATTGAATGATTTATCCAGACGCTATGGAGCTTAATTTGTATGAAAGGTAACTTGGCCTACAGCTTTTATGGAGTTTTGGTTTCTTTTGTCATTTCTCTCGTAATAGTTTATATCCTCACGATTTATTTTAAAGTACTGAAGTATGTTCTGTTTCTTCCCAGGGATGTTAGTACCAAATGCTTCTATAGCATATGGTTGACATATAAAGTCAAACACTTTTCAGTTATGCCAGACAATAGAACAAGGAGCAAATTCTTTAGAAAAAAAAAAAAAAAAAAGGAGAATATGAAGGTAGAGTGAAATGAGTTGCCCAAAGAGGCTGTGGAATTTCATATGATTGAAGACCTGGCTAGACAAAACCATGGCTGACCTGGGTTAGTGCTGGCAACAACCTTCTTTGGGTGGGAAGCTGGATGAGATGACAGCCGGAGCCCCTTCCAGCTGACATTTCTATGACTCTGTGATAGCATACTGCAACAATTGTTTTGTTTGATGACCTATATTAAAAACGTCTACATTTCTATTATTTAGACCCTAAAGAGTCACCCACCAAGCCATCAGAGTCACAGTTTTATGAAGGTTATCTGTTTAGAGACCTAAATTAGAATTTGTAGCAGACATTTTTCTGCAAATTTGTTTCTACTATTAACACTGTATTCTGTTGCTGTTATTTATATATTTGTAGCTGTTCTCGGTGTGCACAACATGGTCAACAACCCCAAATTTGATGAAGGAGGAGCCCGCAGTAAAGATGGAAAAGGAACTGTGAGAAGTAAGCAAGCAGATTTCCCTTGTGTGCTATGTGCCATCTTTAGGGAATTTTACAGATATAGGTTGGGTCTATTGGTCTAATTTAGTTCAGTGTAACTTGGCCTTGCTTACCATGATTGATCCAACTGGTCATGAAGAGGAGCTCTTTAAAGTAAATATAATGTAAAAATTCATGATCTATAATGACAACAATAAAATGCAAATATGTAATTCCCAAGGAGTTTTGTGTTCCTGGAAAGCCACATTCAGCTCTGCAGAGGTGCTTGAAAGAGTGGGAGCATTTAAGAAAATTATACACACACACACACACACACACACACACATATATATATATATATATATATAAATTCCACTTTACTTTAGGCATGAGACAGAAAGCACATTGCACTGTAGCTAAGAGGTGGCCATAAGGCCACACTGCAGGTGAGAGCATCTCACCCTGAGTGTATGTATTGATGCCACTGAAGAATGACTTGTAACTTTTAGGCTCTAGCTTGGCATAATTACTGGCAAGGTCATGTCTCTGGCCAAATTCACATTAACCTGCATTCAGAGTGATGCAACACTACTACTACCCTGGCTACTCTTTATGATATGTTACTTCCACATCAGATCTACTCCTTAGGTACAGTCCACAGAAAGCAAAATCCTCAGGAAATGAAAAAAAAACAGCAAGTAGGAAAGTAGTTATTAAAAAAAAAATAGAAATGAAGTAAAAAAAAAATATACCCTGGCATATCAGATTTTAGCTCAGCAACTGTCAAGAAGCTGTGGGGAAGAAACATGTAAGTGCGAGTTCCAAGTTTTTCTTGTCACAGACTTAAAAACTGCCAAGCCTCGATCCAGAGCTTTTCACCAAGCTCAGGGATGTAAGCAGGCTAAACTTTGCTTTTCAAGGAAAAGTTGCAGAATGTTCTTTACTAAATTTACAGGAAGCAATACCCCCAAAATGTTTTCTTCTTGGAAGGCCATGAGAACAGCACCTAATGTTACCAAGGGCTTTTATTTCTATCCTTCCCTAAAAGAAGGTGAGGTGGGAAAGAAGGCAGGACACGATGTCTTTTCATTTTTCCCAGGATTAACACTGTTCTACAAACCCCCCCAGTGGGGCCCTGTACAAGCTGCCATCTATCTCTTAACAGGCAACTGCATGCATTACTAATCCACGTAGATTTGGGACTATTTTTGTTGTACTGAGTCAAAATGTTAGCTATGTGAGTCTGCTAAACTATGCTCCAATCACAGATTTAACAACCAGAAAATCACCCTGTCAGATCACTTTGTTCTTTGGTCCAAAAGCAATACCTTTCCTCAGCCAAATGAAATGTTTCAGTAGAAGAAGGAAGGGGACACATCTCAAAAGTTGCCTGTTAATATAGCAAAACAGTACCATGATTAAAGAAACAAGATAAAGCTCATGTGAAGCATGAATAAGTAGAAGAAAAAAAAAGAAAAGAAAATTACTGCTAACTCTAGACAGGGTAAAATGGGGTATTGAACCTGAGGACAAGTTTGAGGTCCCTCCCTGGCTCCTTGCTCAGCAGGGAGCAGTACTTGTTTCTACAGTCACAGAAATGCTATGACTTTTTTTCTATTCTTTTCTGTTTTTCTGTTCTTTTTAGCCATGAATCCAAGATGCGGTAAATAGCCTAAATGCATTTTATAGCATCTTCTAATTTCCAGCTTGCTAGGAAGGCTGAAGTACTATGCATGTATATGTGAGATCTCTCAGGGAATTAGCAAAAGTGGATTGAGGTACGAGCAAGCAGAGTAAAAGCCAGCTCAAGCTTTATGTATCACATCATTTTCGCTAAGAGCTTTCAAAAATACTTTGGTTTTGTTTTGGCCCATGATATGGAACTTTAACCATGGCATTGAGCAGAAATGCATAGTACATTGAGATTCGAGCGCAAGGCTTCAAAATAACTCACTGTCTGCAGCATAAAATAAAGGAGTTCAAACATATTTGTGGTCAGTTAGATATTCCCTTCTTGCCTCTAGTGGCTTGGGTGGTCAGTGTTTATAAATGAATCTCTCCAACTATATGCCTGGGAATTAGAAGTACTATTTGTGTCCTAAACTGCCAACAGTAAAGTTGTATCGCTTTGGAGCACAGATACTCAAAGACTTCATAAATCCTGGTGTTGGCAGACAGACTTGCTTTTCATTCCTCGATAGTTTTATTATTTAGAAAGTGCAGATGCTGCAATTTTACAAGAGCTAATTGAATTTATAGTAAGGCTGATAGCATCAGACTAGAGGAGGAAACTGAGGGGGCTCCTTACTGTGTTTGTGAAGTGCAGAGACATTTTCCCGCTAATGCAATGGGGATGTTTGGAGGGAATCTTGCTGTATAGACTTTAGGCTAGAAGCAAAGCAGCCCCTGCAGTATCTTACATTTTAGTCTTAAAAGCTGCTTTGGCTCAGATTAGTTGCAGTGGGACTTTCATGCATAAAGGAGGATTTTTTCCTTGCCGATGCGGCCCAGCTATGGTGACTGCATTCCCAAGTGCCAGGCTTCTGGGAGCACAGAAGATGCAGATGGCAAGGCAGGAATATAAAGCTAATCCCAAGATTTTGGGGATTAAAGCTAATCCCAAATTACAAACTTTTTGGTTCCTATAAACCGTTGCTTGAACACTACAGTAGAAACCTAAATAAGAGTTGAAAACCCAGACTGCTTCTGAGGATGCTTTTCTCTTCTGTCAAAATTTAACGAGACTTTGTGTTGCAGATGTGGTCAAAGGTGAGAAGGTCAAGCCCATTTTTGAGGAGCCACCTAACCCAACCAATGTGGAAGCAAGTTTGCAAAGGATAAAAGCAAACGATCCTAGTCTCATAGAAGTTAATCTGAACAACATAAAGGTAGGTACTGTGGCTTTGTTTATGTCATCATAGGAGAGTTTACTAAAGTATTTCCAAAACCCTTGTATTTTCTCTTCAAATTTTGTCTCTTTAAGGTATAGGAAAAGCGGGACACGGAGGAAAAGGCAGTGGAGGGAATTGCTGTAGAGGCTCCAAGGCCATCCATGGCTGCTGTTGAATTAGATGCCAATTAAAAGTCCAAGGGGTGATTCCCTCTGGCTGTCTTTCTTTAGCAGCTCGTGAAGCAAGATATCTCATGGGCACCACATAATCATAACTGCTCTAATTCAATTAGCCCACACATGAGGGCCCCTCCAAGACAGGAGGGGCTGGAATGTACAGCCTCTGAACAACCAGCCGCAAAACAGGAAAGGAGCCCAGGGATGGGGCCAGTGCTTGCGCGGGCCTGACCTGGCCTCAGGGGCAGCCGTGAGCCAAGAATAGGCCTTATAGCTCTGAGGATGACTACATTGCATACTCTTGCATATAGCCATTAATCAGCCAGTCAGGTAATAATCAGAACTGGAGTCTACTGATGTGACTGGCTTTCCTGACTACTGCATATATCTTTTTTTCTTGATGTAGAATATTCCTATTCCAACACTGAAAGAATTTGCAAAAGCTCTGGAAAGCAACATCCATGTGAAGACATTCAGCCTTGCAGCTACTCGAAGTAATGACCCTGTAGCTATTGTAAGTATAAAACACTGTTTGGACAAGATACCCATTTTCAAGCAGGCCTATGTCTGCTGTAGGATGTATCCTGCATTTTCTCTTGCAAAATGTCCCTGTGACAGTGCGGATGGCAAGGTAATCTATTCTGTTCCACCTCTACGTTTTTTGAAGCCTGTTTGTAGGTACTAAGCCATGTTGTGCAGATTCTCTGCTGTTTCCCAAAGCTTTCAGGAATTTGATCTCATATTCCCTCTTTTCACCCCCTCAGGCATTTGCAGATATGTTGAAAGTGAACAAAACACTGAAGAGTCTGAATGTAGAATCCAATTTCATCACTGGGACGGGTATTCTGGCACTGATTGATGCACTAAAAGAGAACGAATCCCTGACAGAGATTAAAATTGACAACCAGGTAAAGAGAGAGCACTTAACTGGAGTCCGTTTTGATTCCCTTCTACGCAGATTCCATATATTCTCCAAAGCATCTGTCAAAGGCAAGGCAGCCTTCAGTGGCTCATTCTGCAGCTCATGTCCCATACCAATGCAACCAAACAGTGGAAAACATCTAAATAAAACTGGTCAAAGTCAAATATAAAACCCAGAGCAAAATCCCATCAGAGATGGGATTCTCTGGAGTTTGCAGCATAATACTGAAATACAACCACTTCTATCTCTCTCTCATTTGAGAATAAATACTTTCTTTTCTTTTGGGGGCATATCATCTCATCACCAACAGAGGCAGCAGCTGGGCACAGCTGTAGAGATGGAGATTGCCAAGATGCTGGAAGAGAACTCCAAGATTCTCAAATTTGGATACCAGTTCACAAAGCAAGGGCCAAGAACCAGGGTGGCAGCAGCTATCACTAAAAACAATGATCTGGGTAAGATCCTATTACATCCACTCATCATTTGTTCTTCTAAGAACATTTGTTCTAAGCCAAACCCCAGCTTGTCTAGGCATAGCTATTCCTGCCCATACATAAGACTGATTTTTAACTTTGTTAACATCCATTCTGCTGGATGAAAGGGGTGATGCCCACCTCCACCACCTCAGGAGTTGAGAACAGCAAAGATCTCATTGTGATTAAGAGCTGCTATTCTTCTTCTCCCACTTGTGCTGGGAAGGTGAGCAAAGGCTCCCTTGGAGCACCCAGGCTTCCCAGCTGCCCAGGCAGCTGTTCTGGCCTGTAAGTGCAGAGAGCCAACCAGGGAACCAGAAGGGCTTACTTGCCTGAGTGACCAGACACAGGCAAAGACCATAATAAATTAAAAAAAGAAAAAAAAACAAACAAACAAACATAAAGCTTTGCAAGTTCTGCCCGAGTCACTGTGACATGCTTTTGCCCTGCATGCTCAATACACAAAATATGGAGGAGCTGACCAGGCAGGTGAAGCTCACAGTAAAAGGGGCCCCTATGGATTACTAATCAATTGGGCTTCACTGTAGTGTCAAACCATGGTATATTCATAGAGGCAAATCCACATTAGCTTCATCCTGGGTTTCTCTCTGCAAGAACTAAGATAAAAACTGAGCTAGAATTCACTTCTTTCACTCAGACCCTTTGTTTCAGTTTTTAGTAGGCTACTTGTAGAAGCCCCTTCATTTCTCCTCACATTACTGGAAGTGTAGAGTGCTACTGAGCAAAATGCTCAGATTCTCAGGAGAGCAATACTGACCACTCTTCCCTTCTTCTACTGGTGCAGTTCGTAAAAAGCGAGTGGAAGGAGAGCGGCAATAGCCACGTCCAAGAGGGAGCAAACGTGCCGGGAGGCAGCCAACAACTCCAGTCTCGCGGAGTTCGCTGCGCAGAAGGGAAGGCACTGGAAAACCCTTGTAATGGGAGTTGCTCATTTCCGTTAATGTCTCCTCTTAATCTTGAAAATGCAGCCTGGTCATTTTTAACTTTTAGTTAATTCAACTTTTATGAGAAAAATTGATTGTTGGTTTCATATTTATGAAAAAAAAATGTTTTACAATACCTGAAGCCAATAAGCAGAATGTTACAGTGATACTGAGCATAATATATGGTGACATTGACCTTTACGTTAGACACTTTTTGCCATGTTAGAATATAATCTTGTGTATGGATAAGGAATACTCTGCTTAAAATGGAAATTCTAGGGCCAAGTCCTGCAATGCCTTATGTTTCTGAATAACCCTAGCTCATGTCTGTAGTCCTGCTGAATTCAGTGCGCTGCTCTGGGAATGCCAGCGCCGGGCTGCAGGATGGCACCCGAGGGCCTCGCTCCTGCTCTCCAAGCTGCACGGCAGGACCTCTGCGCTCGCTGGAGCCCTGTTACCTCGCACGGTCTCTGCCCATCCGCCTTGAAGAGCAGGACGTCGCCCTAGCTGTAAAGGACTGTCAAAACCTACTTGTTTACATAAGCTGAGGTGGCTCATAACACAATGTTACAGTGATTTGTTAACCCAACGCCACAATGGAAGGTAGTATTAGTGTTGCCAATCCTAGACACCTTAAATGTTAGCTTTTTTCTAGTCCAATGGTTTTTTATTTGTTACTAGAACGCACCGTTTACAGCAAAATTTGCTTTGCTTTGAGCCATGTGTTTGACCTTTTTTAGTTCTGGTATTTATGTGCATTTGTTAGTGTCATAGAACTCAGGACCTTTTAGATGAACATAATTAAGTAGTTAATCCATGAGAGCAGCTGTGTCACCAGGGAAAAAACATAAGATCATAGTTGTACCAACTACCTATCCTTCATTTATAGGGACCAGTTCAGGTTTGTCCTTGTCTCATAAAGCACTTAGGTATTTGCATCAGTACTTTGCTGAATCAGGGCAGATTTAAGCATATGCACAAAAGCTTTGCTAAATCAGGGCCTTAACTGAGTTCCTGTACATGTTCTAAAGCCAGTAGAAAATACTTGTGAAGCAGCAGCTAACCCCAATGCTCAACAGCATTAAAATTTTAGTAGGGACTTAGTCCATAATGTTTTATTTTATGTATTTCATAGTCTAAAACATTATTCTCTCCCACTGCTTTATCACTGCCAGCTATGGTCTCTGATGAACATCCAGAGGTTCCTTTTGGTTAAAATTAAACATACTGGAAGAGTTTATGAGAAAAATTGAAAAAATGAGAAAAATGAAAAAATCCTCCCGCTGTGCCTTTTGTAAGGAAATGAGCAAGTCCATGGCAGCACTGTTTCTGTGGGATTTGGATCTTCATACTTCAGCCCTAACTAAATAATGTACACCTAGATACCACTTAAAACAATTTGCTAAAGTGCTCTGCTGATTTAGGGTCTAAAGTACAGTAACCACAGTTTATTTCCTTGGAGAGCTCCCACTGCTTAGAGTTTCCATCTCTTCCTCAGATTAAGGCTAATACCTTTTCCTTCACAAGTGAAAAACACAATACATGAGGGAGTCTTACTGAGATTTTCCCTAGATCCTTGCAAGATTTGCTGTGAAAAGCTTTGATATTCCATTAAAAAATTTCAGGTTCTGTAACACAGTCGTAACTCTGCATGGTCTTCGTTAAGAAGCCTCATCTCCAAAGCCAAATGATTTTGGATGCTAAAATATTCAGTGATTATAATCCCATTATAAATATTTTCCTCACTTTTTGTTGTAACCTAACCAGGCAAATCCCAAGTCCCTATGACTGTTTTTTTAATGTATTTCAATATTTTTTATTGTCTTTTTTTTTTTTAAGGATGTTGTGTGTATATGTTCAAGGGAAACAAGTGCAATCCATGTCTAGTCTTAATTGCCGTTGGTATTTGCATGCCGCAGTTCTGTAAGGAGGAACTGGTCTGGCTGCTCCATGGCACCGGCAGCGGGTGATCCCGCGCAGCTCTGCTCAGAGCCACGCGGGCGGCTGTGTTGCCAGGTGGCTCCATCCACATCAGCTACATCACTGGCCAAGGGAACTGGCTTGGGGAGGCCTGGGGGCTTCCTCTTCCCTTCATCAGCCCCTCTCTACACAGATACAGTTTCTCCTAAACAGAGGATTCTTCACACAGCTGAGAGCAGCACCTCAAACACTCGCCCCATGCTACACTCGAAGCAGCACCCGGCGCTGGCCACCATGAGGTCCCCAGCCCTGTCTCCTTGGGCTGTGTGGCAGGATCCAGCCTGGTGGCTGTCAGGCCTGCCTGGACCGCCTGCCCTCCCTCTTCTGCACGTTCCAAACAAGGGCTGGGGCTCTCTCTGGCCACAGGCATCACCAGCCACATGCTGCAGCAATGTAAGGGTCCGCTCAATGCAACAGCAGCAATCAGTACCCTGAGTGGTAACAGCAACAGAGTTTCATATAAACTATAACATAGGATGCTTTAGTTGGTTAAAATCTCTGCAGCTAACCTGAGGGGGGACAGGAAGCTCCTTTTAAAATTCCACTTTCAAACAACTGTTACACACCCAACTGAATGGGAAACAGGGACATGAGTCCCTCTTTTCTTAAGCAGACATTCAGGAGTAACTTTGTCTACTTCTGCACATTGCTTCTCGTGTTGACAGCTTTGGTTTGGTTTGTATTTTTTATACATTTTTTCCATGGAAAAGCTCAACATTGTGCATGTCCTAACGTTTTTGTGTATCGTAGCGTGCACTAAGGACAGTATGGTGTACATGTCAACTGCTAGATGAAGATGTTATCTCTGGAACATAAATAATTGCATGCGCACAGTGTGGTGCATATTACTCAAGAGGAAGGGAATTACCACGCTATGTAACAGTGACTCCCCAACAACATGGTTTTTCTAAATAAATCTTCATAAAGAATCTGGCTTCTATGTTTTCTTGTGGTTTTCTGCCTTGATTCAAGTCTCCCTCAGTGCTCGACATCAGATTAAGCAGCTTTCTTCACTGTGGCTCTTGCAATTTTCACTTGGTCTGGATCATCTGCAGGCTTTAAGCTTCTCTCCCACCATGCTGCAGGCACTGAGCTGGAGCTTTTTGAATCACAGTGGTGGGCTCAGCCAGGCCAGAACAGAGTAACCTGGATTCTCTTTCCAGCTTTTCAGGAAGAAGTGACAAAAGAGAATTGTATGTTTGTCCAAAAGCAGCTGAATAGGAAGCTAACAGCTCCCATTTTCAGAATACACCAGTATGTGAGAAATTTTGGATTAGATTTTTATGATGCAGCTAGTTATCGAAAGCTGCACAGAAGAACCTGTGGGATTTCAGGAGTGACCACGTACCAACTACAATGTAAGTTTAATTATGTAACATACTGGATTCTGTCCTTGACATAAAGATCTGGTCCAAGTGTCTAACACACTTTAGGCATCCAAGATGTTTTTGAAAATAATGCCCCATATTCCAAGACTGGCCTTCTTTTAACATGTCAGGGCTGTAAAATTAAGTACACAGTGAAAAATGAAGGAGAATGAAAAGCATAACTCTTATTCCAATATACTTCATATTTTCTAGAGCTCTCATTTTGATTTTTACAGCTCGAATAAATGATGTGACAAAGCAGTAATAGATTTCTGTAGGCTGCTGTTCTTTCTTGACATAAAAACAAGTGCAATTTATTGCACAGTTCCTGCCTTTGGATCTGCAAAGACCAGACCTCATGTTTCCTTCATCATGAATTCAGTTTTTCCAGAGAGCGCGTGCGCAAGAGAGAGGGAGAGAGAGAGAGTGAGAGAGATTTCAGTTATACAAAATGTAGAATGCAATTCACAATTTTGGCTTTAGCATTTAAAAAACAAGCCAGCTGTTCCCACTGAGAATTATCTGTCATTGACACATCTGAAGTGGCACTCATAAGAGCTGAAAAATTTCCAGTGAAACCAATAAATTTTTTTTAAAAAGCCATTCTCCTATTCCTTATAAAAATTATTGAGATAATCCATCTTTTGATGTAAGCAAATTTAATCTAGACCTATTAGTATTTAATGGAGAATGGCCAATACGTAGCTTCCTTCTACAGAAGCTTTTATGCAATATAGAAACAAAATTCAGTCCGTATGAGCTCAGAAACGGTAACTACTTACAGGGACATGATGAAAACGTATGTGCAGTCATAAGCCTAAAATTGGTATTGTCCAGTCAGGATCTTACATCCAAAACATTTAGTACAAACACTATAATCAAATTATCCCTCCCCAGCTCCTATTCAGAAAGTCTGCAAAATAGGTTTTCCAGGACTACTTATCTCCTGGCCTCTCTTCTCAGCACATGGTGTCTCAGTAGTTTTCCATACTGCACCTCATTAGATTCTGACACTCAAAACATATACTGATTCCTTCAGTATGGAGAGAGAAAGAAACACCAAAAATATCCTCACAGTGATACGCTCTCCAGAAGCCCAGGGAAGTTACCCAAAATATGAACAATTTTGGGAACAGGTAGATGTCAAGCAACTAGGAGCCACCTCTGAAAATGCCTGGGCTATTAAAACAAGTCTTTGCACACCAGAGCATCTGCTAATCAACAAATGCTTTTTCATTTGAAAAGACATTTACAAATATTTTATAACTATTACAGATGAAAATTTCTGCAAACAAAAAGTTGTAGGTAGCAAGAAATCAGCAGAAGTTCTTCCCTTCTGCAGGGGCCCCATGCTGTTAACTAGATCTGACAGCCTAAGAAGAGAGGTCACACATTATCCTCAGCTCATTTAGTCTGTGTGGCCACCAGAGCAATTGCCAGGCAGAATCGGAAGCAATCAACAAAGCTATTTCCAATGTTGCTGGAAGGAAACCTCAATGCACTCAACATGCTGTCACTCACAGAGACACATCAGGCTTCCTGTTTGCACTGGGTATTCCTTCTCCATCCTCAATAAACCTCTCCTGCAATAAGGCCTGTTGTATTTCTTGTTGTTTGCAGACTTTGCACAGACCCCAGCTACCAGAGGAGCAGTGAAGGACTGTACGTCTCATCCTGGTATGGAGAGAGCAACAGAGTTTAAATGCTGGCCTCCAACTTCCATACTCAAGGCTTTTCAAGAAGGCTTTTTGCTTTCAGCCCCTCTTTCCCCAAAAGATTCACATTCCCTCCCTGCTTGCTAGCTAAACAAAAGGCACAAGGAAAGAAAACATCTTCCCTGCCCATTTAAAGATTGCCTTTATGTCTGTCAATACTTTGACTAACTCTGCAATCTCACAGTACCGCTCTACTTTTCCTCCTGCTTGCCAACAAATTGATGAGACACTTTAAGAAAATGAGGAAATATTTCACAATGAGAGAAGATATATATCTCTGTGTCCCAGTATGTGGTTCTGCTGGGATTTGCAGGGCCTAACATTAGAAGGAGTGGTCATGGGAACTATGGAGCAGAGCTCCCAGCTCTAACGTGAGAGAGCATCCAGCTGCAGAGAAGCTCGTAAGGTCATGCACTCCACTTCCTATCCCCCAAGCTAGGATTTTATTTCTACACACTTTCCAGCTTTCTCAAAGGAAAAGGGCTCATCAAAGTCTGGTTTTGGTCCGGCATCTCCTTTGCTACATGGGTTGTGTTGAGGTCACCTGGAATTCTGGCTATGAACAGGATATGGGCCAGGGAGCACAGCTGCTCTATCTCACCTTCTCACTCTAAACTTTTATTTTAGGAATCAGACTCTTCTCTTGTTCCCGGTTCTTTTCAGAATGAACATTTTGCATATGAACAGCTGAAAAATGGCTAATTTACAAAAAGAGGATTGATGCGATTCCCATAGTTTCTGAGGAATCATCTTCCTTTCTTTGCTAATCCAACCCCTCCTGCTCCTCGCCTGGGTGACAGCAGCACACACACCCCAGGAGCTCTGTTTTCTACAAGGAATGCACAGCCAGTGAATTGATCTGGAATGACAGCCTCACTGCAGCAAGTTGAATTTACTGCTGGCCCCTCAACTTCTGTTTCTACCACGCAAAAGGTCCATTTATTTTGTTCTTTTGATATATCTATCTAAAAGTCAGATGTTCTCAATTTAGGCTGATATACAAGACAGGCAGTTCCAAGAAACAGAGGTGCAGGTTGACTAAATCTTCTGCTATACTGAAGCATCTCTGATTTGTTTCTTTGCATGTGTCTCTAGATGTAGCCAAGGCTCTGCATTCCGTGTCCAATATCAAACTGCTGCCAAACCTGCAGAAGGCTGGCACCAAAACGCAGTCTAGGGAGAGTGGCCTTACACAACCCACGCAGCGCGCTGCCGGAGAGGAGGGAACGTGGGACAGCACTCACTAAAACATGCAGCCCCTGAATGAACATGGACTCCATTAGATGTCAGCTTTTGCAAATCAAACATAATAACCAGGAAAGCTCTGTCATTCTAACCTCTGTTCAAATTTAGATGAACTCTTGATATAGATCAAACAAGGGAACATGGTCAGTGGCCCTTGAGGTTTGGTATTTGAGGAAGAGGAGGAGGGGAAAAATGAACCACAGAACTGTTCTCAGATGGTTCCCAGCCTCAGTAAAGTGTTTTAAATATTCATGCTTCTCTTGTCCATTCCAGTAGAGCAGATGAACACAAACAAAAGAAGCATGAGGGGCCTCTCTAATGACGGTCTGCTCCTTATAGCCAGCTGCCTGACTTTATTGAGTCTGACATTAGGTGGACATGTTCAATGAGCAAGGGAGGGAAAAACAAGGCATTCAGCTAGAGCAACTGCATGCACTGCTTTGCTCTCTGATAACAGTATGATAATGACTGCACTGATACATTGAACAACAGAATTTGGAAGCAACATTTCATACGGCAAATTGTTCCTTGTTTCCCATCTGCCAGCACAGGCACAGGTCACTGCTCAACACTGTCTGGACTCTCAGTCAATCCATGTTGGTGACCACTGTCTGCGAGAACTACCCAAAATTCAGAATCTTACATTAATTCTCTCTCTCATCCATGAGAAGGCTGCAAACCCATCAACTACTTAAATTAGCATTAGGAGCTTTCAGAGAGTCATGGTGGAGGAATAGGTGCAAATAAACGTGTGCCGCAGCAGATTGCTGGTTAGCTTGTACCCCAGCATTGGGGGCACATAGAACATGCTGGTGTTCAATCATTCAAATAAATTAGATTGCTTAGAAGTTGAATGCATTTTCTTAGTAAAAAAAAAAAAAAAAAAAAAAAAA
>VZSV01000026.1:7234386-7247484 GCA_013398735.1 Nothocercus julius | reverse complement strand
ACAAGGCAAGTTCAGCAAGAGCTGAACATGTATGTCTTTGGCGTATATAGCGATACATCGTGTTAGGGCCAAATAGTTGACTGTCCAGCAGAAATTCCTGAGGACAGTTTAAATAGCTGGGGACTCATTTCATCACAAGAGTACGGACATATTGTTTTTCCATAACATTGCTTTCTCTTGAATGGGAGTTACAGAGGCAAAATCTGTCTAGGTGCAGATGAAAATGGGACTAATAAAATGACCTCTTTGGTGAGAAGACATTTTCTTGTCCCCAACAAGGTAGAAGTAACCAACTTACAGGCATTATTGCTAGGATGACTCAGAGAAGATCAAACTTAAGTTTTCAGAGCGACCAGTCCACTTGTAATAAGTTTGTATTCCCTTCACAAAGGATGTTGCTGCTTGCTATTTTTTTCTCCCCCGGGATAATATTGACCAAGTTTCTTGCATTTAAAGATGGATTTATAGGAATCACAGTAAACCAGAAAATGTTTTGTAATTCTCCAAGATGGTTTTGCAACCAGCAAGTGCTTACCTTGTAACCAAAGGCACATCAGAGCTCATTTCCCCAGTCGTGGCACACACAGTTTGCCCAGAAAGCAAGGCTGAGGAGGCAGTGCTGCGTCAGGGCACTTGCGGAGCTGGGCCACAGCATAGGGCCTGCGGAACGAGGACAGGGACTCATAGAGACATTCTGACCAGAACACACCATGTTTCTTTTCCCCAGCATCAGGTTTCCTTTAATATCAATTCTGAGCACCATGTATTATGGCAACAGTAGCTGGCGCTAATGGTGCTCATGCTAACAGATCCTCTGTCTCAATGTCTCAAACATGCCACGCTCATGGTACTTGTGACAGATAATTTAAATGGTCATCCAGCATCTGGGAAGCTCAAGAAAAATCTTCCATGTTCCAGGATCAGGACTGGATTCCAATTCCAGCTACATCGATAAAATCAAGAATGACTTTTGTTGTCTTGATATTATCACATTCACACCTTCAAATCTGTAGAAGAAACATGCTTTTAATTTTAATTCACATGGACTTGAAAGAGTTTTGGCTTTGGTGATTTACAGCAAAGACATTCACATGCTTGTTAGGAGACAAAACAGTAACAGGTAGGAACTGATACAGTTTACAGAAATAGATTGGCATAAAGTCCCCATGAAATTCAGTATAAACAGTAACCCCTAGCTATAAGGAATGACTGAGCTCTATATAATGACACAGCTGAAACAATAACCACCTCATCCCCAAACCAGATGCAACCATCCAAAACAAAAGCACATGCAGGAAAGATGAAAGGAGCTTTCTATTAGGAAATGCTTTTACTCTGCTTAAAGTTTTAGTCTAGTTTTAGTCCACTAACATGGATATATTAACATAATAGTTGCCATTTTAAAAGGAACTTTTATGGACTTTCAATGAAATTGAAAGTAAATTTGGTACACAGTTGTGAGATGTTGACAATGGATGACAACCAGAAATCCTTGCAAGGAAAACCATATCAGCAGGTAAACACATTTGTTTGGACAATTCCAGACCAGTGATTCTGGTCAGAGAAGGGAATAAATGACTAGTATGGTGTCATGTTGTCCATTGCAGAGAAATACATCATAGGGTAAACGTTTCTAGAAAAACAAAGTTCAATGGGTATCTTAAATCTTTAATTTCTGCAAGCTTTACCTTTGAAATACAAGTCCTGAATATGCAATACTCCACATGTTTGCAAGATTTAACATTCAACACAGAGTATGTCCTTCACAGGCAGGTGAGGAGCTGGCAATGAAAACACAGAGCTGCACAATTTTAGAAAATGGACCTCAGGATATAGCTCAAATGAGGATGAGTAATGATACTTACCTCCTCAGATGTGCGTCAAAAAAAAAAAAAAACATCATTAAGAGGCTTGGACAGTTAAGATTTGCAATGCTGTTAGGTTTTGAATTATTCAAGGACAGAAAGAGCTATGATTCATAAAGAAGCTTTTAAGAAGATGAATCTAAGCCCTGTGATGGAGTAGCTCAGGTACTGCTCGCATTGCAGCTCAGATAATCACTTGGGTCAATTAAGAGCTACAAAACCAGCTCTAATGCTTGCATGTGCAAGCTGTTTACATTTTATAGCTCCTAGTGTCCTCAGTTGAATGGAAGGCCTTTGTGTACCATGGAGGCACAAATACATACTTAAAGTATTGTTCCTGTTCCAGAGAGATTATAAACTCAGTTTCTTTCTTTCTGTTTTTCAGTTCAAAACAGCAGGTACATGTCTGGCTCCATCAAACCTAATGCAGAAGCCTGACTGCATCTACACTCACATACTCTGCTTCCTCCAGTAAGTGCAGTGACCTCAGACCCAGGCAGCCTCATAAAGCAACTGAACTTTGATGAGATCAACCCAGAGCTGAGTGCTGTGCAGCAGAGCAAGGACGACTCATCTCCTAGTGCTAGTCCACTGCCCTACGCATAAACCCTTCTCTGGTGCTGGATGCCTTCCCCACAGAAACTCCATAGAGCCAACTAGCAGCCCTGGCCCAGGCATGGAACAAGAACTCAGCTGCATCTATGCTGGGGGAAAAGGGTCTGCCTAAAAGAACTTTGTTTCTTTGCTTCTCTCTCAATATAAATACCAAATAAAAACATTTGGTCAACAAACATTGGCCAAAATCATTTTAAAAAGTAAAAAGGGAAAAAGTACAAGTTCACAAAAACTACAGTTTTCCTGGGCCCTTACTGAGGCACTGAAGAACATCCTATGTGTTTATAGTGTGGACTATAAAAAGAATTCAAAAAACAATAACTAAAAATTAGCATTGTTTTTTCCTTTTTGACAGAAGCATTTAAAGTATTTCCACCAGGTCCACTACAGAATGTGATTTCCGATTGATGCTTTGAAGCAACTCTAACAGCAACAAACATTATGAATTGAAAAGGTCACTGCCTAATCCAATCTCAGGGATTTATCATTATTTCTCTCTGCAACTATGACCATATCAAAATAATGATCCTAATTCACTGGACAATTAAACACTTCAATTAAAGTTAATTCAGTAATACACAGTACGAGTTACAAAATCTTTACATATTCAGGGAAAGTACAGTTCACAAAGTCTTTCCCTTCAAGCAGGTTTATTTTCCTGGTTAAAAAACAAAACAAAACGCACCCACCCTCTTTCTTGTTCAAAACCTTTCCCCTCCCTCCTCCCCAAATCAAAGATGTGAAACAGGTTTCTCATTTTAGTATCTAATTCAGTCAGCATCTCAAAAGCAATACTGAACATTATCTTCCTGCCTGCTAATTTAATGTACTCATCATTGCCTTAGGAAGAGTATAGTCACTTACTATGGGGGTTCTCATGCTATTTGAGCCACTTGCACAAATATTCACTGCAGTTATTGAAGACATTCAATAAGGGGTGAAAATCCCTACTTCACTAAACTTAGGTGCTCAGATCCCCTTGTGATCCACAAGATTTTAGCAAATTCTTCTCCTTGATTTTAGCAGATTCTTGATTTTTCTTAGATAATTCAACGTATTTCTCCCCAGCCTTCCCTTGGGCTGATGACATAAGGGAACTTTTTTCCTCAACTAGAAAGGTAATTAATATTTTATACTCTACCTACAAAAGTTACTTTTTCTTCATTATTCTGCACTCAAAGTTAATTTTTTCACACTAATCAGTCATATGAATAAGCAGAAATATACTGACTGTATGAAATCTTACTTTTAATGAAGTAAGATTAATCTCTTTCTTGTGACAGACATAACTGATTCAGTAATTAATGAAAGTAGATGGTAACTGGGTCACTTATAACAGTTAAGAAATCAGTATGTTCAGTACATCCTGTTTTTCAACACATGCTAAATACTGGCAACCAACAACTTGTCCAAACAAATCTATATCGTTAAATACATGAAATTGGGTTGAGCTTAAAAAAAAAAAAAAAATCTTAGGATCTCTTTGCAGAGATCACCTCACGTCACGCAGAGGAAGACAACAGAGGTAGCAATTAGGTCTCGAAACCCATCCTTCAATCTCAGTCTAATACTTCAGGATTCACACAAGCCCAGGATCAACTCATGATAACAGCTTATTTTTCTCTGGTAGATGAAGTCAACAGAACTTTACAAGAAATGTGGCTCTAGCAGACTCCTTTGATTCTAATCCTGGCAAGGGGTACAAAGCCAAGCTTTTTTTCCCAGATAGAAAACTGTGGAGGCAAGTTCCGTGCTTTTATGCACACTAGGTCAAGACAGATTGTGATATTTTGCTTTTCTGAAGGATTCCAATACTCGCTGTTTTGTCTTCTTAGCCTTCTCTTTCCTTTTTTATGTGGCATGCTCTTCTCAAAGCAAGAAATTGAGTAATACCAAAATACATAGCTTGACAGTAAATCCTAATCAATTTCATGATTATTTCCTAATGAAAGAAAACTATAAGGGATGCTCCCTAGGAAAGAGAAGATTAATCTCAAGAAACAGAGGACACTTTTTCAAGTCCACTAACCTCTTTGTGTAACATGGAGTTAGGAAATTACTTCAGAGCACCTTGAAAGAATTGCTTCACAGGAAGGAAGATGAGAGGCAAGTTACAGACACTCTGTACGGCTAGCAGCACAACAGATGTTTGCCAGAAGTTTATTTGGGCTCTTCCAGTCAATTCCTCTTATTGACTCACTATGCTGGAAATATCCATTCAGCTGCTGAGAATGACAGGACACTTGGAGTAGGAAGTAAGTCTCACACACAGCTCTATTCAGGCAAATTAGCTGACTGTGGCAGTTTGGTCTGTAATTCTTCCCTTCTAACAGGTTCACAGCCAGCAGTGGAGTTCATCTCAGGAAAACATAAATCCCTGGTGCCAAAGAATAAAGTGGCAGATTGGAACAGTCTATTTTAGAAAAGGACTGCCATGTCTAGTTAATATCATACACATTCTATACACAGTAACAAATGAAGGCTGGATTGACCTTGGAAACATAAACCAAAAGTATTTGAGGATTTCAGCCAGGAACGGGAAGAAAAAGAAGTCACATCTTATCTGCTGTGGATTTCGGGAAGTCAGCACTCATTTTATTATGGTCTCCAGTTTGCACTCCCCATTTCTTTTCAGATCATCTTTTTAAGGAGCCAAGATGAGAGTGTATATGATGCTCTACCATTAGATTTGAAATTAAAGAGGAGAAAAGATTGTTTAATGTTAGCAGCAAACAAATCAATGGATTCTTATTTCAATTCAGATTTCACCACCTCACATCATCTTCTGCCACGATACTGCAGCTAAACTACACAGAAAACAGTAATCATTATAGGAAGGTTTCATAAAGAATGGCCTCACAGTCCCTACCAAAGGTACTTTTTTTTTTTTTTTTTCTTCCCTGAGCCAGAGGAAGATTATTTCATTGACAATATTTGACAATGATATCTCACAGAGGTTATCATCAGTCTTCATGAGCTCATATATGCAGTATATTCATATATGCGCAGGCACAACAATTATGAAGACTAGCTACCAATGAAGAGAAAGGAAGAACCAGGTGGTCATTGCACCCAGGGGGTCAGAGTGAGGGCTCAGCAGCACACAGGAAAGAAAAACAGGCCGAATAGCTCTCTGGAGTCCCTAGAGAGGCTTGGAAATAACTGCAGGGATGGCCACTTTCTGTCTTGAAGCTCTTGCTAAATACAACAGTGTGGCACAATCAGGGCTCAAAGACGTACAAGGACAATATCAGTGCAAATTGGCTGAGGAAAAATTATTGAGCCTTCTCAATGGGCTGCATAGGCAGAGATGTCTCCTGCCTTTTCTTCACTTTGAGTGTCTTCTCTTGCTTACATGTGCTCTGGGCCTCATCCTGCATGTGTGTCTGCTTCTGCAAACTGCTGACAGACAATTTAAGAACTGCTTTCTACAGAAAAAAAATCATAAAATATTACTCTCTATGAGGTAGAGCCCCCAAGGAGATTCAGCGGGAAAGCGAAGTAGGAAAAGTTCAGACACCTGAAGCAATCAGTCCTGAGGGACCCCTCCTCTGTAGCTGAAATCCTTGGAGCAGAAAGAAACAATTCTAAATAGAAATAAGTATATAAAATCATTGTATCTGGTTTCACAAATCACATTGATGCTTGAACAAAGCAGGAAAGAACAAAAACTCTGTCTTTCTCTGGATAACAAAACATGAAGACACAAGGATATTCTCTTTAGGACATCCCTTGTCAGAAAAGTGAAAAACATGCACTTAGGATTATATATCCTTTTGAACAATTGGCCTACAATGAAGTGTGGAAACATGGAACATTTTTTAAATACCGTGGAAAAGCTGAAACAAAATCCCCACAAAAACTTAATTCTCATCACCCTTGTTGATAAATCTGAACTAAAACCATATCCAACTTGATGAAGGAAGAGATAGAGAAACCAAATAAAAGGGAATGGTGTGAGCAGAGTCAATTCAGAAAAATTATATATATATATATGGGAGAGAAAGCATAGTTTAAATAGGCAGCANAAAAAAAGCTTGGTATTATCATCTAGATTTCTGGATATCTGCTAACCTCATTCATGTTTTTCGAGAATTTCTAGACAGCTTCTTTGGAAGCCTGCTGGACACTTCCACAGAAGACAGACTTTGAAATCAGAACCTGATTACTATTGCACTGAGCACTAAAAATTGAGGGAAATATTAAAAAGGCAATTTGATTTTTGTTAAGTCTTCTGGAACTTAAATTGTGGCTAAAAATGTAAATAAATAAAATATCCTTGACCTTTTGTAATAGGTTACACAAAACTACCACTAAAAAAACGACCTAAAACGTAATTTTAATGACATCATATATAAGCAAAACAGTAACTCCTTTGTGGTGCTTCATTTAATTAAGGAAGTTCCCTTTGGCTCTTAACAGAGCTGTGACTGGAACTACTTTGGCAAGTGAGGTACGTAATTAAACTTTAAAGTCCCTACTCTGACAAATGAATATGGACAATTATTTTATTTCGCTATGCACAAACCATTTCCTGTGGTGAATCACCTGCTTACAGTGAAATATGCTACAACTAAAAATGTTAAGATTAAAAAAGTCACTCAGGGAACTAATGGGATGAACAAGGAAAGCTACTTCCTTATTACCTTCCTTCTGGCTGTTTTACACAGCTCTCCCTCCTGACAGAGCTGTCTTCCTTATGTTTATTACTGGGTCTGCACATCAATGGAGGTACCATTAACTATCATATTACAG
Source organism: Nothocercus julius (assembly GCA_013398735.1). Lineage (NCBI taxonomy): Eukaryota > Metazoa > Chordata > Aves > Tinamiformes > Tinamidae > Nothocercus > Nothocercus julius. Next base: position 7,240,249 of record VZSV01000026.1, on the reverse strand, counting down.
CCATAACTACTATATTCATTGGTCTTTTTAATTAAAAGAGCCTAAAGCAGGGGTTATTTTCACTGAAATTTGAATTCTGGTAGCTTTTAAAATTCAGCAGGGGAAAAAAATATTACTGTTAATGCAGCACTTAAATAACTGAAAGGCTCAGTGGTGATGGCAGAGTGGGCAAAGAGTGAAGATCCTGCAGAAAAAGGACTTATTTGGAAATTAAATGCATATGAACAGAGGGAAGCACATGGAAGGGAGCAGCTGCATGAACGGGTGAAGTTGCATGAATAGAAACTTGCCCAAACTATATTAAAAACACATTTAAACACCAAAGCATTCTACAATGACTGACATTCTAATGTAACATGCTAGAACCAAGACATTAATTTCACACTGGTATCTAAAATCAGAGATGATGTCACAAGGTCCCATGACAAATGGATAAATATTAAGAAGCCACATGAAAAGTCTGTTTTTCATATGTACTGTTCTACCTCCATGTTTCTGACACTTTGTGCTGTCCCTCTTCAAAACAAATATTAATTGCTATCAAAATTTTGAAATTTTGTGACATTTATACTGACAACACCAGACTCAAGGCAACACTAGTTGCAAATCTACAAACAAGTCACCTTGGAAGATAAAAGGTATGCTCTTAATGTATATCCTGTCACTAATACTCTGAGGAAACACTGAAAAAGGGCACATGCTGTTCATGTATTAAGAGATTAGTTAATGTGTATCCCTCTGCTATACATAATTTGATGATACATAGAAAATCAGCAAGGCATGAATAAAAGGAAAGCTGTATCCTGAAACTAAGTACATTTAATCCCAAAGTAATTGAGGGACAGCAAATAGCATCCCAGGGTGCCTTCTTAACAAGTACTCCTTAGTGTAAAATAGCAGTTTATGTAGTTTATGCAGCTAATGAACATATGCTGCTGCTCCACATGTTTTTGCCTCCTTCACGGTTGACTTAATTGCCTGACAACTTATTAACCAGACAAAGCCATAAACAGGTTTATTTCCAAGGAGTTTATGACTTATAGAAAAAGCTGACAAACAATAAAAAGTCTAAAAAGAAACAAACAAAAAAACCCAAAAAAATCACACATGAGCAAAAATATTTAGCACTGATTCCAGAGGTTGGCCCTGAGGAGCTACTGGATACTTTCTCACTCCCTCATCCAAAACAGTGTCAGTAGCAACTAATTCCCTGCTTGCCAAGTCCCCAGTGCTGGGTCAGGCTGGGTATCCAAGGTCTAATTCAAGCCATGGATGCTGTCCAATGCAGACGGACAAAATGTGGTGATTCCACTTCATTCAGGCCATCTCTTTTCAGAGACAAACAAACAACAGAAACAAATATGAATTGCCCAAGGGCTAGCTGCCCTTTCAGCACGCACAGGTAGGAAACAGAATCAATCAAAAGGATGGTAGGATGAAGGGGCTGAATCCCTTCTCCTGTGGTATCACCATTTTCCAACACTTCACACCAGGAACTGCAGTGTGAAGAAACCAAATGTGTCTGTGATAGCACAAACCAAGTCCTGCCATGCAGAGGGACTCTAACCACTTCCTTCCTCTTGCAAACCAGACTACTTCAACCAGCATGCAGCCTGCAACCTTCACAGTACTAAGTGGAAGGTGATATAAAAGAGAAGCTGCAGAGGATGGTACAAGGTCCTTCCATGGATAATCATGGACCTAGAATACAGCTTAAAAGGGCATTCAGCCTCTGCAAATGGTAGGGAAAAAGAATAAATAAAACTTTATCAGTGTTTCATACAATACATCCAAAAATGCTTTGAAAATATAAACTCAGAGCACATGATATTGGAACCTTCTCCTGCAGCCTTATTATGGAAACCCATAGTAACCCCTGCTAAGAGTGTTAAATATTAATAAAGACTCACAGCTGTTACTGCTACATAATGGGCTTATTTTGATGAGAAATATGTGCATGGCTTAAGTAATGTGCATCAGTTCAGACAAATCTACTTTCCTTTTGAAATTCATGCAGGACTCTCCCTCTCTCCTTCCTGCAATTAATTCCAGAACCCAGGGCTATTATTCATAAAAGGCAGGATTTGCCACTTTGATCTCTGTCCTACATCCTATCATCTTTTATGAGAGGTTGCAATATGAACTGAGGTGAATACACTAGCTTGATAAGTTACCAAGGAACAGCCTTGTTTTTATCTATTTTCTCCTCATAATGGGTGAATTTTCCCACACTCATGTGATGTGGGAAAAAAAGGGATTGAAACAATCCTATTGCTACATTGCTACAAATAGGGTTAGTGTTACATTGCTACAAATATTGTAGGTTCTAGTGTCCCTAGCTTGCATCATAACTATCAAAATTCAGATAGTTTCCTTTGTTAAACCTTTTATTAGGTAAATTTAGTCCAGGGCTTCTTTACTAAAAAGGTGGTTGATGAACATCTTTAGGAACATCTTTGTAATTAACAGGATGAACACCTAGCTTAAAGGCATTCTCTTCTCTGCCCATCTGGTCATTAAATCATATGTGTTACCTTAGCTAGACTTAGTTCATATCGAGCTCTATTTTAGAAGCTTGTTGCCTTGAGTTGGTTAACCTACACAACAGTAACAACAACAAAATCAAACCACTCTGCAACTCTTGACCTAGATATGGATCATTTTCAAAGATAAAAGTGGCAGTTAAGTATTTAAGGCTAACTGGGACTCAAAGAACTGGATAGACTTAAATACTGTTAGTTACTTAGAGAGTTTCATTATGAAACATAGCTGAAAAGAAAATTCATATCTTCAAAACAGATTTTGGAAAACAAGAGAAGCAAAAGTACCTGAACTGAAAGCCTTAATGTCAGACTTAACTCATATAACTGCTGTTTGCATGAGTAAATACCATAACATTAGTTCCCACAGCCCTTTCCTGTCCTTAATCAACACCTATGCAAGGATTTTATTGAAGAATGCAAACCTAGTTATCTTCTAAAGTCTGAATATCCCCCCTAAAACAAAGCGCAAAGGACTTCCCTCTTCCTCAAAAAAATCAGCTCTGAAGAACCCCCAAGATCAGGGATATACCAGACACTCCACAATACTCAGGTCAAGTCTCCAAAATTAAATCTTTAATTTAAAAAGTATGTTTCTAGCTCTTGCAATTGCAGCAATAATCTCCCAAATGTGAAATGAGTAATAGATGCAGTGATGTCTGCAGACAGAACAATGACTCAGAGGAGTGAGCTCTTCTGTCCCATATAAATCTGATTAGGTTGTCAAGTCCAATCCACAGTTGATGTGATTTCAATGCTAGCATTACCAAGGGAATTACTGATTACTTTAATGCAAGAAACAGGTTTGGGCAAGTACAGTTCCTTGGAGCTGTAAGCTAGTGTGGGGGAAGCTAGCACAGTGGCAACAGCAAGGAAACAAGGACAAAAGAGGGTAGGAAGAGAAGAGAAACAGAATCAACAATACTTAGAAAGTCTCTTGCTGAACACAGAATGTCACAGTGAGGTGCTAAACAAATTAATCCTTAATTGCTATATAGTCACTGTCCACCAAAAAACAGCCACTGATGTCAGCAAGTTGCTCATACAGATATCAAGAGGGAGAACATTACTGTGGGGAGTATGAATCCCAAACCTACGAGGCAGGGTCTCTTTGTAACGGAATGAGTTCGACATCCTTACGTTAAACATTCCTGGGTTTAGGTGTGGGTAATCTGTCAGTCTCTTTCCACAGCGTGCCAGATGAGCTGGTTAACTCCCTCTGCACTCAAACAGGGCAACAAGTAAGCAGTGGAAATTTGGGCTGCCCCATCCACTCAGGCCCCACTTAATGACTGCATGAAGCAAGTGAGACCCAACTCCTACACAGGCCAGACAGGGATAACTCATAACTCCCCCCCCCATCCCAAGCCTTTTATCTTGCACCCTTAAAACTAAGAAATCACAGGCAAGCTAGTATTTCCCTCAATTATCAAGAGATTAGATACTACTCTATGGAGACTCTCCAATAGAACAGACACTGCATTCTCACTACTAAGCATTTTTTTTTCTTGGAGGGAAGCCTCATTACCAAGGTATTTCTGGTTTCCTCCGAAATTCATTCTGAATGCATATTAAAAATGCTTGTATGCAAAAAATTGTTCACCCATTTTGAGGTTACCCAATTTGAGCTCTACTTTCTAAGTCACTCTTTATTTTAGTGTATTCACTTTCTACAGATAAAAGTCAAGGAGCTAGTCAGAGCAAGTATCCTTGAAGTATCCCAAATTCAAGATTATCCCTAGCTATAACACAGATTTGGGGTGTCTGCAAACTACTGATGCAGAAAGACAACCCTTCAGCTCTGCAAAGGAACTCACACATCTTGAAAAGCATACATCTCCTTTTAAAATAAAGCTTTCCATATTAAAATATCTGTGTTAACTTTATGCTAACATAAGGGGTGATGACAATACTTTTCTCATAGTTGTGACAGTTGATTTACAGTGTATTGCACATACTTTGCATATAAGTACAGTTTAAGACAACATTAGATGGAATGATACTAATATTAGGGCACTTGTCAAGTGCTTTTTCAAATTAATTGATATTACACATTCAGTTCATTGTATCAGCAATGTTAAACAACTTTTCTGTTTTATCAGGCTGTAGCTCCTCCTTGCTAAAAGCCACTTTAGCTTAAGTAATTGGTCTAAGCAATTTCAGCTCCAGGCAGGCATCCAGAAGCTTCTAATCCCACTGATCAGCCTTGAGGGGCTGAATTCGAGCTACAACTTGGTGCTACATACATGGCAGGCATTTTTAATAAATGCTGACCTGCAGTTCTTCTCTTCTTTCGCTAGGTGGGTCACAGTTAAATTGCTGATGCAGCTCATAGTAGACGGATCTTCACAAGGAACTGAAACACAGAGCTGCCACAGCTGATTTGGTGCTTGCTCTACATGGCTGAAGAGCCTCAACAGGACTCCCCAAGAAGAGCCTCCAACTTCCACAACATGCTGCAAAACTGTTGGGGGAAAAAAAATAACACATCTTGCCATCTACTTCTTCAATCATTTGTACTGTCCTGATCTATCCACAGACTTCCTAAGAGCTGGTTTGTTCAGACACCCTAGGGCTGTGATAGCAGAGGGCAGATGTGTCCTTACTAACCACACTAGTTATATAAACATGTAGCAGCAGCTTTCATGTTTTCCTAACTTACACCTGGAAACAGGCAGCCAGATCAGCACCTTTGCCACCTCTGCCTTGATCTCTGCATTACAGCAAGCCTTGGGGAAACCCCATCACCCAGGCACTAAGTATAACCTATTTTAACCCCCAACTAGGTACCGTTTCAATCGATGCACTTGATTTTTTCAGATGATTAACTAGACACACACCAAGCTGCGCTGCGCAATACTGAGGCTGTGCCCTAAATCAGGTATCTTTCTGCACTTTGCTTCTTAGTTGACAGAAGGCTGTTTTTACAGACTTTTTGTAAAGAACTGCAAAACACTAGGCTGTTGATATATATACTACTTACTGATATCCTAACATATATTTTGCATATACGCTTTTTACTATTTTGGCATTCATATATACACAGAAGATAATTTTTATCATAAAGCCCCAGATAAGTTCAGCTTTCAAAAAAAAAGTGCCAATACATAGATTTCTCAAATAAATAAATAAATCAGTTCACTGAAATCACTCTGGCGTTTACAGCGCACATCTCCTGTAAGAAAACAGGCCTAATTTAAAACAAGACGTTTGTCAGTCGCTCCACCGCCTTGCTCCAGACACATCTCCCCGCGGCGGCTGCTGTGCTAACCGGGCCGCCCCCAGCCCCGCTGGCGCGTGCCAGGGCGGCGCGGGTGCCGCCT
>VZSV01000026.1:7196620-7233801 GCA_013398735.1 Nothocercus julius | reverse complement strand
CGGCAGCACGGCGAGCGTGGCGGCGCCGCTGGCCGAGCGCTACGTGGAGCACCGCCTGGGGCCCGGCGACACGCTGCAGGGCATCGCGCTCAAGTACGGCGTCACGGTACGGCCCGGCCGCGGGCGCCGCCCCGCTCCCCTCCCGCCAGCGCCTTCCCCGCGGGCTCCTTCGGGGGGTGCCCGCTGGCAGCGGGCAGAGCGGGGCTCCTGCCGGGAAACCTGCCCCGCGCCCGGGACTGGCTGCAAAAGCCCCTGGGAAATAACTCGCCCTGGCGGCCTTTATTCTCAGGATGATGCACAGGCCGTGACTGCAAAGGCTTCCAGTAGCTTCAGGGCTAAAGATGCCCTCATTAGCCGCCTTGCCCTACCGGCGTTACAGCCCGTACAAAACGCTCTGATTCTCCCCAGACACAAGTTACTTGTGTAAAACTTGCGCAAGGCCCCAGGGGTGCCGGCCCGGTGTTCCGACCCCCCGGGAGGGAGCTCCCCTGTCCTGGCAGCACCTCAGCCTCCTGCAGCCCCCTGAGCTGCAGAGGGGCGCACGGGGACCAGAGGGGCCCACTCCCTTCACAGGCCCCAGCTGGAGGTTCTGGCTCAGTGATCTTCAGTTCCGTTTCAGCCTTCTTTCAGAAACGCTTTTGATCAGTGCAGTGATTTGAGTGAAAAATTTGTACACACAGATCACTAAAAAGGAAGTTTTCTAGAAGAACATTTCAAAGCACTTCAGAATCCCCTCTCAGCTACAGTAAACTGGATCAGTTGTAATTGTTGGTATTAAAAACATACATATTACTTAAACTTTTTGTTAATATTATGGCTAAAACAAGCTTTTGCTGTGTTGCTGATGCTTTTGAAGTATGAATGCAATTTTTTAAATCTCATTACTTGATTTGATGTTACTAGCATTCTGATAGGAAACCTAAACAGCAGCATTGTAGACCTAAACTGAGAAAGGGAAATACCAAGTCAGCTTAACCCAAAGGTAATAAATACAAAGTTAGCTGAAATCTGTCATTGTGGTTTTGGTGTGACAGGTTTCACACCATATACAAATGTTCATTTTAACACAAGGTGAAGACCCTCTTACACCTTCACATAATTCAGTCTACACAGATCCACTCTAAAGAGATTTCGTTTACTCCCTATGTCCCTTATACTTTGCTGGAAGAGAGGGTTGCTATAATGTGGAACATCAAAATTATCTTAGACTGCCACTGCCTCCAGTATTGCTGTTTTTAGAAGTTTCCCCATGTGGTTTCTGTCACTGGTAGCAACTGTATAGTGAGAGACATGCTGTCCAATGCTCATGACACGGCATAGGCAATTTAAGATGGAAGAAAACATGTTGGAGAGAGAGATTGAGCGCTTTGTTTGTCCTTTTCCGATGCCCTTCACCCCTTTCCCTCAGATACTGCTCATTAAATGTGTATGGCTGGTATTCACTAGCTCTTCCTTTGAAGACCCTTGGGGAAATTAACACTGGGGAATTAATAGCTCACGTGTTCTGCATTTATGGTTCTGTTGGAGTATTGTTTGCCATTATACACAGACATCTCTTTTGGGGAAGGAGGGATAATCCCTGTTTATTTCATCGCTGGGGAAGCTGTTTTGACTGATTAGTTCAGCAACACTTTATGCATTAGTGCAACTTCAGCTACAATATTAAAAGCAGTGGCTTCAGTACATAATAGTAAAGAGGTGGCCATGCTACAGCTTTCGCTATTGTAGCTCTGTAGCTAATGGCAATGAGGTTAAAGAAGAGAAAATTACTGTCAAATTGTGCTCTCCATACATCTCTGAATGTATTTAGTCATATAGAGTGCAGAGAGTGCAGAATGTAGTGCATATATAATCAAGTAACTAGCTAAAGGCTGTAAAGGTTATTCTTTATTAGAGACAAGTGTTTTCTCCTGCGTCTTTACTCAGTGCACAAAAGTGCACTGTCTTCTCCAAGTGACACAAGATGATATTTAAAAATTATTCCCAGAAGAAGTAACCAGAGTTAGAGTTACAGTGAAATAGGGGAGAGAATAGCAATGGACTACATTATTAATCAGCTACCTTCCTAGTCCCCTGGACTAGTAGAGATAAAGTTTCAGCTTTGGTACTGTGTTTTATAGAGAAAGGCTTCAACTAGGATTTTAAAAGAGACTGTTTTGATACTCAAAGAAATAAGACATTAGAAATGTCTCAGAACTAAACTTTTAGAAATTACAATTAGCATTTTGACTTGTTTAATATTCCCTATAGGTCTCACTAATAAGTCAGGCAAAGCTTCTTTTATAGCCTGCAGCCAGTAAGATATGTACTGTACTGTGCAAGATTAACTAAAAACAGTTCCCAGGCTTCTGGAGCTGAAAGAGTAACGAGATTCTTTTGTTTGAAGAGGTAACTTACAGTCTTAACACTGGATCTTAGTTATTCTTCTTTAGAAAGGGACTGTTAAACCAACCAAGCCACCAGCTGGGCCATCTGCAATAACAGGTTGGGGTTCTCTCTCTCCAGAGATAGTAGGATTTTCATGTATCTACTGGATAGAAACAACTCAGTACTTGAGCTTTACTGCTTTACCATTTCAAGTACTGTCCCTTTTCCAGGCATCCAGCCTTACCAGAGAGAATCTTTGATTTATTTTTAAGGAGAGAGATTTTGGACTGCAGGGACCCAAGCAAATGCATCCCTGCATGATGACACTGCAGCTGTGGCACATGCACAGATCTAATGGCACAACAGCAGATACTCTTACTGCACTCTGTGTGCATGTGTGTGTGCACTCCATGCAGTGCTTTAATCCAGTCCCGGAAGTGGCCGCACAGGTAGCCTGGAGCAGACTGGCGTGCCAGTAATTCACATCTTCGCCTTCACCAGTTTCTTGTATAAACAGGGACACTTTCTCTGGCCAGCGTGAGCCGTGTTTAAAGTTAATTCAAGGACACCTTTTAGCTTTTGCAGATCCTCAAGCGTGCTATAGCAGTAGGACATACCAGAGCAGGAAAACTTTTTCCCCTGCTTTCCCTTAGCTAAGCAGCTTCATCTGCTAGTAGTTTCAATGTAGGAGACACAAAAAGGTTAACCCTGTTCTTGTCTAAAGTTCTGTTTTGCAGTGGGGATGGATTCCAAGCAGTGGCAGAACAGAGTTTAAGAGTCCTCTGCCACCTTATGCTTATCAGTCTTAGAAAATGTTCATGATCCAAGAATGAAACTCAAGATATTTTAAAGTCTGAAATAGCAACTAACTAGTGTTTAGAGCCATCAGAGTGTTCCAGACAATTATATTAATATAAGGCTGCTGTTACCACAAGACTTAACAGTACTATTCTTATCCAGTTCATCTCCATTTAGTTTAATAGAAGTGAACAGTATTCCCCTAAGGCAAGAGGTATTTTGAATTCTCTTCACACTTGTTTTCAAGCATGTTTTATTTAGAGTGCATTTATCATTACAATACTGTCGTGATTAGGGATCAATGCTTGTTGCAGTTACCAAAGGATTAGGCATTTTTCTTTCTTTTAGGACTTTTCCTAGCAGTATCAGCTCAGGTTATAACAAAACCTTATAAAAATCTTACAGAAATTATTTCAGCACTAGCTTTATAGTATATAATTGAGAAGAAGAGGGGAAATATTCCTGAGAAAGTACTTTAAGAATATGCTCATTAGTTGGGAGGTAGTAAAGATTTACTGGGAGCTTTCCTTATTCAGTAAAGAAATACAGCTGAGAAGCCATTAGGAATTCCATAGCTACAGAAGGATCATGGCTTCATGGTTTAGTACTCAGAGAAAGATAGGCCTGTTTAGCTGTACTTTGTCATGAGGTATTCTCTGCTGGCAAGTAGGTCACATGGAACCCTTCAACCCAAATGGTAAAAGGAATTTAACAGTTATGTGATGGCCACTTACCTGCATGATTAGATAGAAGATATTGCTGTGATATTGATCAAGATATTGATCATGCTGTAGATTCAGTTCACTGGACAGTGGAACTACCAGTTTATGCAGCCATGTAACAAAACATTTATGAGTTTTCTATTCTTTTTACTGGCTAACTTTTCACTGAAAGTCAGCACTACTATGGGTGAGGCATATTTTGCTCATCCGAAATTTGTGGAACTTGCTGTTCATAACTGGCATGTCCTAGAAGGCTCAGCATAACCCATTCACCCTTTGCTTAGGCTATACATGCTGGCTAGCTAGGTCACCTGCCAACAATCCATCCTCGCTGCACTATAAATACACAACAGCATTTTTTTCCCCAAAGAATAAAAATCCTTTTTCAAACTTATCACATGAGCCAACATAGCAATTAGGAGACTGTTCAAACAAATTATCTTTATTTGCTGCACAACACCTAGAAAGACTTGTAGAGTCAACTCTGTATAAAAGTCAGAAGCTAATGGGTTAACAAGGTCAAGACAGAACATCCAGTCCAAAGTAATTTTACATGCAAAGTTGTTTAAGACAGTCTTTGCAGCTGCTAAGTGTGATTTTTTTTTTCATAGCAACTGGAATTAACCATGGTAGTTCAGAAAGGTGACGTTTTATACTGTGCTAAAACCTATTAACTTTTATTTTCCTGTCTTTTTCAGATGGAACAAATAAAACGGGCAAATAAACTGTTCACTAATGACTGTATATTTCTGAGGAAATCCCTGAATATACCTGTTATATCAGAGAAACCTTTACTGTTCAATGGACTTAATTCACTGGAGTCTCCTGAAAGTGAAACTGTTGAGAGTTCCCCTTCTTGTGATGAAGGACTGGCCACAGTACAAGATGACAGTAGTTCTTCTCCCAGCCCTGAAGAGCCTGACAATCAGCCCGTCGCACCAGAAGAACTATCTGCCAAAGACTTTCTACAGAGATTGGACTTGCAGATTAAATTATCCAAACAAGCAGCCAGAAAACTAAAAGATGACACTGTCAGGTAAATGTCACTTATAACATTCAGCATCTTAATTTCATCCTGAAGGCTTCTCTAAGTCTAAGTCAATATCAAGAGATTGATAGAATTCTGCACAAGCAAAATATTGTTACCATTAGTATCTGGTTTCCTACCCTGCTTAGGTTATAGCTTGGGAAATTAATGCCTGCTATGAATTCTGCAAGAATAATGGATACAGAAGGACAAAATACTTTTTTTTTGTTTTTTTCTTTTAAACCCCCTTCTGTTGAAATTTAGCAGGTAATTTTGTTAATTATGCATCACACAGATTTTTATTAGTCATGATGCTACATGAAGCATGCAATGCAGAACTTCAACATGTGCTTACAAATCTGACTGCTGCACTGAAGAGGCAGTTTAAGAGGCAGACGGAATTCCAGCATGCACCATTACATAATGAAGTTCTGCAGAACTGTCATCCACAATGTTTTACTGGCATGAGGAATAGGTGTGCCTTCTGGATTTTAAGGCCTAGAAAAGTAACATTTTAAATGAAGGAGCTCTCCTAATCTCAGAGGTCAATTTCATAAGTCTTGTAGATTTTGCAGATGAAGTAACATCATACAAATAACTACTTACATATGCATTTATTATACAAATATAGGACTTCACTTATATTCTCCTCTAGAATGTTGAGTGCACAGACATCAATAACAGTTTAATGTGAAGTATTTCTGAGCGTTCCAGGATAAGGTCTGGAATAATTTTCTCTGCTGTTGTAACTTAAAGCCCTGAGTTCCTGCTGCAAATATAAGTCAAGTTCATTTGAGCCTAAATGTCTGATAAAGCCTTTTAATGTCACCTTGCACCCAACCACCACTCACTTTTGAGTCATGAAAGTTGTCTTTGTCTTACCTTCTCCAACTGTGTTCACCTGTGGCTCTATGTAGATAGCCTAAAGCAATCAGCCCAGGTTTGTTTTTTGTTAGCTTATTATAAAACCATTACCGAAAGTGTAATATCATTTTCTGTAGCATGTATAGTGAACTTACGCACTACAGGTTAGGGAAGAATATCCATTATTAGTTTTATCTATATGTGACAGAAGAGCACTTTGTCATTGTTTTAGAGAAAATACATGTTATGAAGGAGGCTGTTAGCATTTGTCGTTCTGGCCTGCTGCAAACATGTTCTTCTGCACCTGCAAATTGCTGGGCCAAGTGGGAGCTGCAAACAGGAAAAGACAACACCACAAAGCACTGCAATGCTTTGCTGTTCCTTCCCCTTTGCCTGAAGGGGATGTTGCAGCGTGACTTATCACATTGCTATTACAAGTTTCTCAAAAAATGGGAGGAAAGATCATGTTTGATAATTAAATATAAATATATTCCCATGCTGTTGTCTGGGGACAACTTCCCAGAGCTACTAGTATATGATCTTATACAGTATAAAGCTTGGCTAATTTTTAAGTCAGCTAAACAGACTTTAAGACCTGGTGCATACAGTTCTGAAAATCTACCCAATTAAGATTCTCGATCATTACATGGGTTTGGAGCAAAAGCTAGTTAGGAGGTTTCTTCACGTGGCTTGGTCCTGCTCTCCAGGCTAGAACCTGGTCTTGCTTAGACCCCTTACTGCCTCCTGCAGCATGTCCAGAGCCTGGACAGAAATGTTTTTCTTCTGTGCCTTTAAACAAGACACTGCTTCCCTTAGGTTCAAATGTAACTACCACATAATTCTTATACCCTTGCCCCCTCACAGTAGCCGCATAGAGTTCTCCAGGACCCCCATGCCAGGACTCTGCCAGATTCTGCCAGTTCCCCTATAAAAACCTATAGGCCAAATACATATTTTAAAGGTGGAGATGAACAACTTAAGCTGTTATTGTTTAGCAATATAGAATCTTTGAAGTCTGCCAAATACCTACTGATATAACATCAGCAGTTCTCCTCTTCAGTTCTGCACACTCACTTTTCCCATCCACTGTAAACAGCCACAGCTAATTGCAGTTTAAAATCTGGTGACTGTCATGTCATAATGGATGCAAGAACATTCTTGCACTGTATTAATGTTTCCAAAAAGGATGGAAAGGAGGCTGATTTTGGCAGCCTCTGATAAGGAGGATTTGCTCCAACTCCACCATGTTTTAGCTGCCTGCACTTGTATTCTCAGCTTTTGCAGTTAAGCAATGACAAAATTTTCCTGAAAAGAAACAGAAAGTGAGAATAAAAAGTACAAAGTCATTTTCAGTATGCAGAAGAAAAAGAAAAAAAGAAAAAAGAGTTTCTGTCCTGCTGGGCAGTCACTGCTTTATTAAATTCATATTTAATCAAGGTACAAAAACTGTCCTTTTAGACCATTTGATTAATATTAAAGTATTAAAGTGTTTAAATATGAATGCCTTTGTACTGAATAATTAACAAATTCCATATTTGCTAAAGAAAATGATTATGTAAGTTGCAATAACGGCTTTGGCTGCAGGAGAACTAGGTGCTCTTACAGCTAAGATTTTATATACAGCTGTGTAATTAAATATGCTTTTTATAAGCAGAGAAAATAGATTTTTTTCCCCTGCCCATTCTGACTGTATGAATGCATTTGAGCTTCTGAATATGATATGACAAGATCAGACAATACAGGTTACTTGCTTTTGATTCTCTAGAATTAAATTAAAAAAATGGAAACAGCACTTCTTTAGCATCTAATTTATAGCTTTTAATATAGCCAGAAGAATTAAATAAAAGGAACCCTAATCTCTCAGTTACAGAAATTATAGCCCTTCTCCTATTTTACCTGGTGAATCCCTCATCCTGAGCTTTGATACTCTCGAGCTTGACTCCACCCTCAAACAAGCAGAAGATTGCTATTTGCAGCTAACTGTGTTGTGGGCATATGTGGCTGGGAACCAGCTGCCTCAGGAAGGTCTTTATCTGGGCATCAGAAAATACTTTTTAAAATAGTCAGCCTCAGCTCAGGTTGCATTTACCAGCCCTTCCATTTCTAGCCTGAGCTACTGTAGCTTTGTTTTCAGCTTTCCATTCATGAAAAATAATGAGAATTACTGGCATGCGTTCAAAAAATAGTATGTTGCAGTTACACTGCAAATAATATTTCCATTATGCAGTACCAGTCTTGCCTATTTTGATCCATTACAAAAAGTAGTTACCTGCATTTTTGTGACAGTTTTGCTGTTGAGATGTGGTACGTGTTTTGCTGATCTCATTATGATTTTTTTTCCTAGAGAGGAGAATGAAGAAGGTCCCTATGCAACTTCTTCCTATCACCAGTAGAAGACAGACACGATGGCTTGAAAACTTCCAGTGAAATCAGTTCTTAAAGAACTAAATGTTCAATAATTCAAAAAAAAAAAAAAAAAAAAAATTTGGACTCATCATCACGATGTACTTTAAAAAAGTCATGAATGGGTAATTTCACTGACTGTGTAATTGCACTGAAATTATGACCTCTTCTGCCTTCTGCAGGTTAATGTTCTTATGCTCTATCAGCAAAGGGTTTAAGCCTTCCAGAACTAGCAATGGCCTTTATATCCCGTCTGTGCAAATTGTAGCATGGTAGCAACAATATATCCTTGAGGTCCCCTTTATGCAGGATGTTGATCTTTAGTAAACTTTTTGTAAATACTTGTTAAAGTGTGAAACTTGTTTGAAATATTTAAAAATATTAAGTTTGTGTGTCAGTGATGAACTGTAAAAATGATGCAAAAATATTAACAGACACAGAATAGGCAAGGTTGCTGTGGGAGTTCTGCCTACGGAACTTGCCTCTGAACTCTGTGCGACTATAAGAACGTCTGTGTATTCCTAAAAGAGAGGAATTTTGAATTGTTTTGATTAGTTAAAGCCTTCATGGTCACAGGAACTGTTTGCAAACTGGATTTTTGCTAAGAGTTACAGCAGGAGATATTTTTATTTGTGAGATAGTGACATTGGAATATCAGGTGTATGTTCATGTGTGCAGTTATACTTCGTGTGATTTTAAGTTAATAAATAAAATACCAGTAATGTCTCTTCGTTATAAAACCAGCTTCGTTTCAGTCTGGATTTACCTAATTACCTCAGCTATTTTAGATACTAATTTCAGGGCCAGGAATGGTCTTTACAGTATATAGGATTCATACTTCTCAGTGTAAGGAAGCTTCTGTCCTTTGCCTGCTTCCCCTCCCCTGGATGAGGGGAAAAAATTAGGAGACCAGACCTACTCTGTATTAGCTGTTTCTATTTTAAATGCACATCCTTCAAGGAAAGGCTTCTTTCCTCCCCATAAGCTGTAGCAGGTTGTCCCTGTTTTTAACCCATTGTGAGTTAAATTTCTTCGTAGGCCAGACACGAACTAGGTAGCTCTCATAAAGAAGTTCCTTCCACTTTCACTAGGCAAAGCTCACTTGGCACGTAACCATATGAAGCAATCGTGAGGCAATTCTGCCCCACGAAGCACCACTAAGGAAGTGGCTGTTTGCTGCACACTTTCATCCTCATCCTCTCTGTTTTAAACTTTGTCTGATAGCAGCCATAGGTAACTCTAGTTTAATAAACAGCATATGAAATCCTTGGGCCTCCATTGGCATTTCCAAATGTGGCTGTTCCATACATACTTAGCTGATGAGACTGAGGAACTGTTGGTATTTGTTATCTTAATTAATATTGTCTAACTAATAGGAACTGTTGGATGCCTTTTTTTATTATTATTATCCCCCTATCACTAGCAGACTTGTATATAAACAAACAAAATCAAAAGAATAAATGCAAAATACCACCTTTGTTTAGCGAGTCCAAATGTAAAGAGCTAGGGATTGAGACAAGGGAGGGCACTGACACACAGACCCAGAAAGAAGAGTTAAGAAACAAACACTATTTGAATCATTTAGAAGACAACTTGAAGAATAAGGAACAATATCTATTACTGGAATTGGATTTTGATTCACTATAGAGTCAAGAGTTTCAATTCTGTGACAATTCAGACTGTGGTTCAAATACATAACTTCATGGTAGCTGAACCCTGATACGTGTGTGCATTTGCTTATTCAAAGGCAATATTTAATGATACCATATAGGCAATATCATATTCACAGGCATATAGGTACCAAGAAGTGTAAGTCACCATTGAGAATTTTCCAGATAAAAAGACAATGCACAACATCTATTCATCACTTTGACATTTATGATAAGATAAAGGAACCACATATTTCCTAATCTTTTATATTTTTATCCCTCTTTAAAAAGATTCTCTGAAATTATTAATGTTTTACCCTTAAGATTTGATTTCTTATCACCAGTCCATTGCTTTTTAAAGTTCAAGAAGTTTTTTTTTTTTTTTTTTTTTTTAAAAGATGAACAGTTGTGCTGCTGAGAGGCACACATTAAAGAACATAATGCCAACAGATTTTGCCATAGTCTAGTAATGTTAGAAAATAGGTCTTTAAAAAAAACTGAGTACGGAAGTCATCTTTCAACAAACAGTAGAGAAGGTTCAACAGAACAAATCCACCTTATTACAATCTAGATATTCAATCCAAGCAGGCGTTTTGACGGTCAAATTGCTATTTTGTACAGGTTCCCAGGCTCTCCACTTTTTTTCTGTCAACCCACCATTACTCAAACAATCTTGTTACTTAACCAAAGAGTTAGCTTAGTGTTGTTTTTTAGAACTATTCACTATTAATAAGGTTTTTGGAATCCGTTTGATCTAATTGAGCAGAGTCAATTCAAACCTTTCATTAAAGGGTCTAGAAGCACACTGCACAGCCCTCTTGAGAGAGGCCTCAATTTAAGGCTAAATCGAGCCCTCCTGCTTCCATCCACACCTTGTCCTGCAGTTAAAACATCAGCAAATTCTTATTAAGCATCTTGGAATTTTCCTCAAAATCGTCAAGCTAAACTTTGCAAAGCTGACAATAAAAAATTGCAGCATCCCTGCTGAACAGCTGCAATTTCCTATTTATGAGCTCATCCTTACTTAGGAAGATCATTGCTCTTAAAACAAAAGAAAGCTTTTAGCAATGTGCTTTCTATATTGCTTCCATCTTCGTTTCCTAGAACAAGAAATAATTCAAAGTCAGACAAGAGGCTGTTTTGTCTTAGGGCCTGCTGAGCTCAGGTGCAGCTGTTTTAGGTCTGTCCCTAGCTCTAATCCCACAGAAGGAGTCTTAGTTTGTTAACTTGACAGTTTGCTGTGGCACATAAACTAACCATAAGCAGAACAAAGACAAATCAAGGTGTTTTTAAAAACAGGCTACTGCAGAAGCTTCTATCTTTAGTATTTTTCATTAGGATTAGCATCTATCTTTAACAGGATGGTCATTGCTACGGTTGGGGGTATTTGTCCTTGCTGCACAGATGTTTGCTGCAGAGCATTCATGACAAGACCACCAGCACCACCTGTCAGAGACATGTGAGCCCCTTCATTCAATACACAGCAGTGTCTCCCTGAAGGATTTCAGTGCTAACACAAAGCACAAGAAAGGCTGCCTGCAGCAGGCCCTACCTCAGCAGCCAGCTGCTGTCCCTTGGCGTTCTGACTGTGTTGGGTCTCCATCCTTGCCTGCTGCACAGCCAGGAAAGGTGAAACAAGCGCAAAACTTGTCTTCTAAAGGATCCTGAAAAGCAGGGCAAACACCCTCCTGGCCAAGCCTACATTAGACAGCTTTCCCCCCATAAGCCTGCACCACCAGCCAAACCTTCTCCTCCCCCCCAAAGCTGCTCTTTGTAGCTGCAAGGAACCCCAGCAAGCTATGGGAGCTCCTGCTCATTAGGCCCTCGCTCCCTAACGAGGTTCTAGCCACCTGGGTCTGTTCCTTCCACCTGACCTAAGTGCTGTGCTGAGGCTGACCTGCTGTGTCACAGGACAGCACTGGTGAGAGGCTGCTGCTGTAGTCCTGGATCAGCTCAAATGACTTGCTTTGAGTGTTAATCAAAAGGTATTTTTTTTTGTCCTGGTAGCATACTGTAACGTAGACAAAAAAAAAAAAAAAAAAAAAAAAAAAAAAAAAAAAAAAAAAAAAACCAAAAAAAAAAACAGATTTTGCTGTGGTTAATTTGCATCTGTTGCTGTTCTGTAGACAGATATATTTGATATTTTATAATCCATGGGATAAATAAAAGGCTAGAATGCCCACCTTTTTGTTGTATAGATAAAATATTTCTTAGAAATTACTTTACCATGCCTCAGCAAATTTCTCATGCCCCTTTATTCAAGCTGTTTAGGTTACAAGGTTCAGGGGTTCCCATAATTCAATTTAAGCTTTTGAATTAGAAACAGTGTCCTTCTAAGGCTCTTGAAATGGGTCAGGCAAAAGGTTAGGCTACACTATTTCTGGGTTTCTAGGCAATCCTGAACTTTATCCAGGCCAGCTGTTCAAATGATACACACTACAGCAGGCATGTTATCTCAAGAAAAAGAAAACAGATGAGAGCAAGTGATGCCTGAAATAATGTATCTTTAGTCCACTGCAGAGAATTCAACATGAGGCCTCTCTATGCTGTGAACAAATGGTTCTTATGTTTTTGAAATAGCTAATTTTAATATCTTAATCCTCATTGACATATAATAACTCAGTAAGTTTTTTTTTTTTTTTTTTTTTTTTTTTCTCCCTGCTTAGACTGCCTCTATTCTTCCCACATTTGTTACAGGGTTCAAAGGGGGGAATTTCAGGTAGAAGTGATGCATAAAGTGCAGATAGAGATATAACTACTCTCTGGTGGACAAACGAGCATTTTTTTTATTTTTATAGATTTCTTCAGTCAAGGCTTGTGAAGTCAAAAGCTGTGCAGATTTGGACTAGGATCCTTTTTAATGAAATGTAGCACATATCCAATAAAAAAAATTCACCTTGGAGTAATTTTTAATGTGCCTGGAAGCAATTAAACTTTTGATATGTCAAATTAGTTCAGTCATCAGGTGCTACAGTTCCATCTAACCTTGTCATTGATGGCTTCCCTTCTCCTTCAGCCAGCTCTTAGAAGCTCCCATTGCTCCATGATGCAGGGCTTCCTCAAAAAGGTAGGTACTGGATATAAAAGATGCATTCACTTTAACAGACAAAAGCAGTCTTGTACTATTATAGCTTGTAGTCAAGTGTTTAATAAAGTGCAGTATCTGAAACAAGAGTCTAATAGAAAAACTCATGATGTGAATGCCATATATATCACACTTGCTACACTTTCAGTGATAAGTTAAGAGAATGAAGCAGCCAGCAGAGAGAAACAGAACATAAAAGTCACTTCTGTAAATTAGAGTCAGAGATGTGCAGGTGTTACAAATACCCCAGTTAACAGATGTCTAGTTAGCAACATAAGTAAGAGATGTCCGTTTAGTAGTGTGCTCCATCTGCTCTCTTCAAAATAAGGATTGCTCCTTATAGTGCAGGTTTTAACTCAAGTTGCTCAATCAAACTTTATTTAGCTAGGTCAAAGCATTTCTGAAAGGCCAAGTGATTCATCAGGCTTGCTGTGTCTTTACTGCCCTGTTCTGAAAGGCGATATGACAGACAGAGCTTGACTTGATGCACCAACGATTGAGCCAGGAGTTGAAGCAGTAAAATAACAAGTTTGGCAGGCTTGATCAGGATGAGAAGTGACTCCGCTTTGGAGAACAGTGGCTGGGATTGCTCACCTGCCTATGGAAGAGCTTGTTCTGCTCTCTGCTAGTGATCATGGTCATCTAATAGGTCGACATTTATGTCCTAAGTGATGTAGAGCAGCAGGGTAAGCACAGAACAGATCCAGAAGTGGGCATATTGTGAACCAGAACCAAGTCATACTTACTGTTTGGACTTTTTTTTTTCCCCTAAATCACTTTTTTTTTTTTTTTTTTTGTTAAATTATGAAATCTGCAAAAAATTAGAGGTTAAATATTGGTCCTGCATTTTGGTGGACCCAAACTGTTTGCAATCAGGGGTCATTTAATGGGATCTCTCCATTAGTATGAGACCTTGCATAGCTTCCTGAGAGGGCAGAGTGAGAAAGGAACTTCTATCAAAAACTAAAAATATAGTATGATACTCATATTTACAGAAAAGAAAGTTTTTTGCTTTTTTTTTTTTTTGGCAGCCATTGGGAATTTTTTTTTTTTTCTAAATGCAGATCTTATGCCATTACCACTTTCCAAACTGTAATGGTCAATGGTTATCTTTTTCCTAATTTCTCTGATAAATCCAAACTTGGGCAATTGTCTGCTTTGAAATAGCTCAGTGTGATAGTCATATAGTCAGTAAGCTGCTGCAGGAAACAACTGAGATATAAATGGGTGTGAAGGAGACACTCTCTTTTTTGGGAACACTAGCAAATAGAAATATAAAATTAGCAGGTTTAGAAAAATACAACATACTCATTTTAGATAACAGGATTTTTTTTTTCTGAATATTTTCTCCTGTGCTTTTAGGGGCTATCTTTCATAGAGGAAAGCTTCATTGACTATATTTCCAAATATTGTTTTCTAACCTTAAAAACATAACTATTAGTGATTGATATTGTAAATCAATAATCCATATCAGCATAGCGGCAGGTAGGGATGTCTCGGAATAAACATCTTTTGAAATTGAGTTTAAAACTCACTTTTCTTTAAAGCTTCTTCTGCCTTTGCTCTTGCTTCATTCTTCATCCATACAATTATCCATCCACTTAAATTTTAAAAGACCTTGTAATCTATTCTTTACAAACACTGTAAGTGAAGAAAGAATGAGAGCTGCATTTTTGTTATTATTTTACGCTTTGACAGGTACTAAATACTTGGCTGATGATAATACGCATATAAAACAAGAGACAGTCTTCCCTACAGTAGTAACATAGACCAGAAGTCAGTAAATAGATCACTGACTTGATTTTCAGGGGTGGTGACATTTGATGGGTTCTTTAAGGGTATTTGAAAAGCAGGGCCCCTGAACACATCTCTAGTTGCAACCTCCCCTTCCCCTGCAAAATACTTGATTTGCTTTCCTTTTCTTGCTTTTTAAAATAATTTAATAGCTACTTACATTTGCTATCAGGCTACTCACATCAGGAATTTAACTAATTATGCATGCACAGTCATCAAGAGGGGCACCAAAAACTCAACATTTAGACATGCTAGGTGAAAAAAATCAGGGAGAATACAGTTGTGTTCTTGAATCTGAAAGGCAGTCGTAGCGTCAAAAATGTAATAATTAGCTAAAGACACTATAGTCAAAAGTACAGAACACCATATACAGAAACACAAACATGGTCAGGAAATCCTGGTACTATGTTTTAAAAACAAAATTTCTGGATAAAAAATACTATTATGATTAATGAACACTTTAATAGGAAAATTATTTTCAAGTATTTTATTTAGAGAACTATGAACTATTTTCTAATAATGCCCTTTACATAGTTGCATCTCTAGAAAGCTAATTGAGAGCCAAATGATAAGAGCATTAAATGAACTTTACATCAAAAACTATTAGTTAACCTACAAAAGTAAATCAAACACAAATAATAAATCAAAGAGAACATTACATAAATATTTACCCTGTCAAATTAGAAATTCAGTGTCAGAATTTGGCCTCTAGGGTTGATTTGTGAGTGTTGGAAAATACAGTGTACAGAGCACTACAGCTCTTAACTGCTGTCTAGAAAGTTGTCAGTACAATGTAAACAGAGCATTTCTAATGATACCCTCAGAAAAACAGATCATAAGTCATTGAGCTAGGAGTAGGGAAAGCTATACTAGTTTTCTACGTTTGGCAGCCAACATCTCCTTACAGGCTGCCATATATGCGTTTAATTACATCAGCCTCTTCCTTGTCCAGGATGCCCTTGTCCACGTAAGCATCAGCTTGCTGATCGATGAAATCTCTCAGCTTGGAAAGATCATAGTCTGAAAAATAAGAATTCATTTACACAGTGAGTAATCACCATTATACTGCTTCACCTAAGAACCAACGCCCCTGTAAAGTTTTCCAACAAATGCATGTTAGAGAATATGAAGGGAATTTACTAAAATTGCAACTCAAACAATAAAAATTAAAACAATAAAGCAATAAAATTAAAATCCTGAAAGAAAAGTCTTTTTAGCTATGATGGTGGTTTGAATAAAAGTACTTATCTTGATATAGAGCACTATCTGAGGCGAGAATTTCACTTCTGGTCTGTTACTGGCATTACTTGGGGTATCTAAGCTGTTTTGTCTCTTTATCCTATCTGCATCATACAGACTCTTAATGCTTAAAAATTTAATAATGAGGTTGTGCGATTTCATTCATGTTGGTAAAATGATATTCTTCAGTGAAAGATATTGGGGAATGGAAATGTATTTGTTATAGTATAAATAGCCATTTTCATTAGCCAAAGACTGTTTTCTACCATTCGGTGTGGCTATATATGCAACTTGGGACCACCTATTGTGCAAAGGACTCTGGTTTGAAAATTATGGGATATGATCACATACGCAGTCCATGAATCCAATCACTGTGTGCTCAGAAAGATAAGTAAGGTTACAAAATTCCTACACGTGTAAAGGCAGCAGAATTTCAATAGCATCTTCTTTTTTGGAGATATTCCACACAGATTTACAAAGCACCTGCAAGACTACATGGAACTATCAAAACCAATTTTTAGCTATCTTTATGATCCCTTGCCTGGAACCTCACAAAGCCAAATTCATTTCCCAAAATAAAGAACAAAAGCCCTTTGCAATGGTCCCATTTTTTTTTTTTTGGTGAGACACCTTATCGGTATTGTGAGTGGACTGCGTATGAGTTCCCCCAATTCTATGCTATGCTCAAATTCCTATAATGAAAGGAATCCTCAGAGGCCAGACCTGCTA
Source organism: Nothocercus julius (assembly GCA_013398735.1). Classification (NCBI taxonomy): domain Eukaryota; kingdom Metazoa; phylum Chordata; class Aves; order Tinamiformes; family Tinamidae; genus Nothocercus; species Nothocercus julius. The sequence goes on along the minus strand of VZSV01000026.1, from coordinate 7,217,124 downwards.
GACCAACTGCTTTGAACTCCCAGAACACTGGAAGAATTAGCTGCAGATCTGTTTTACCTCACTGTTTTGCCTCTGAAATACATCACTGGATTAATTGAAGAATCAGGTACCTCTTTAAAAAAAAAAAAAAAAGAAAAGAAAAAAAAAAAAGTGGCCAATTCTTCATTGCAGTAAAATGCTCTTTAATTTCAGTGAGAATTTTGTCTCAGTAAGGATAGGACATTCAGGGATGAATACGAAATTACTCCGATAGCCATATTAAAATTCCTGTGCTCATCTTTTTCTGTATTGAACTCTAAAATCATTAAACATAGATGTGAAGGTTTATTGACTAAACAAATACATTCTATATTTATTTATAACAATGAAGATGATATCCAATTCTGGCTAATTTTTATCTGTAATGTCAATTCTATTTTCTTTTTGAATTTGTAGATGTCACTTAATTTCTAATATGTATTTACAACTGATTAATTTGGCAAATAAACAAGAATCGGTTTTGGTTTATACTCACCAGAACATCTGTAGCATTACAGAGAACTGTGAAACTATTGTAGTAAGTGAGATCTTACTTGCACATTTAATTAAGTCACTTGCCATTGCAACCTACAAATAATTCTAGATTTTTTTATTCATAAATGTATTAGCGTTACAAAACTATGTATTAGATAAATATGTTATGAAAATGCAAACATCCTATTTTCACATATTTGTTTCATTCAAGCTTTTTATTCAAGGTAGGTCTGGGAGATACAAGGATGGGCCCATGAATTCAGAGGGACAGAATTCTATTTCTTTTGTGTATACAAAACAAACTTTGGCCAATTGGCCAAAATCTAGGCCTTTGACAAGGTTTTCATTGTATTGCCCAGACCATGCAATATGCCTCCTTAAAAGGCAATCGATACTTTTAAACTGGGAAAATTCAGACAAAAATTCCAGAGTCACTGATCACTGGATGAATGTTAATTTGTTCTGATATTCAAAGTTAAAGATTTACAAAAATTTTCCTTAAACAAACTTAAACCTCTGCAAGTATATTCAGAAAATAAAATGATCCAAAAGAAGCAAAGATTGGCCATTTTAACACATAAGTTACTCTGTGAATCATTTTTCCATTAGCTCCCAGGTGCTAGCTGGAAGTGGAGAAATGATTGATAAACCCATAAGTAACACCTAATCTTGTACTGAAGGGACACAATGCAAAGCATTCCAAGTTAGATAAGCTTACCCTGATTGTACTTCCTTTATCATTATCCTAAGATAACGAAATTAGCATTCTATTAAAATAGAAAGTATGGAAAAAGCACAATAAAGTATCACAAGAGCAAGAACTGTATTCTAATGTTCTTTGTAACTTACATCTGAAGGCCCATTTACATTGCCAGAGGACAGTAAAGATATTTAGTGAAAATGAAAACCACGCTACACAGAAAGCCATGCATTAAGCACTAACACATCAGATCCAATTTTAGAAAGTGATAATATCAGTACATCTTACTGCATTCACAGGCAGATAAAATGCCACTGATCTCCAGTCACAGCCATTTTCAGGCTGCAGTAGTGCTGAGGAAAGGTTACTATGAAGAGGAGCAAGGGGGTTTCCTAGTATGTGTTAAATTAAGAAATAATCTCACGTGACCAAAATGTAATTACTGAAATAAGTACAGTGAAAAGCAGAAATATTTATTAGAATAGGCAGGAAAACACTGGAACAAATATGTAAATCTGCTGCCAATTGCAGTTGCTGGCATGGGTTGCTTGGAAAAGATTTTAAGATGGGATAATTAACAGCAGGATTGAAAAGGAAGGAAGGAAAAGAGAAAGAAAAAGGAGAGAGAAAAAGTCCTCCTATTCCTAAATTTCTATATAGAAAAATGAATATAGATGTGCATTCATCTCTGAAATGTAATTCCTACACACTTCAACTCACAGAGGGGTGGCTAGATTACGTAAAGCTAATCTCATCACTTCTGCTTGGCTGGTGCAAGAAGGATCCCTCTTGCCAGGCTCCAGTCACACCCTGGGGATGGATTCCCGTGGCTAAGAAGCTTTCACTTACAGAGAGGGTGACAGCAGAAGCCCCAGCAAAGGCAGAGGTAAGAGAAAGAAGAATGGTTTTACATAAGATCCTGGGGGCAAGCATGATATGGACAAATAAAAGCCTGTGAAAAATAAGGTGTAAATCCTGTTTCTGTTAGAAGACTCTTTCCAGCTCTCACATGGTCCTGCCTCCTAGAAACAGCCTAGATAGAGCAGAGCAGCTAGTGAGCAAATCCTGTGCTGCTTCGGTCACTGCTCCCCTTCTACGCAACTTTGGTTATGAGATATGGACATCATTAGGGTCAATTTGGACTGAAATCCAACACCTCACAATGCTGGTGGCATACCTTTGTATCTTGACTATTTAACTTGTGGTTATGAAACAAAAAATCATTGCTACTTGTGATAGTCTGTGCAGAGCTAACAGGATGCGTGGAGCCCTTCCAGACATATCCAGACATTAAAAAAAGGTTTATCATTTAACTCACAGCACAATGTTAAGTATTACAATGCAATTTATAGAATGCTCTGCAATGTATATAGTGCCCACACAAGGCAAGGCTTCATACCTTCTTTGTTACCTTGTTTGTTGTGTTTTTTTAGCCATTCTATATTCTTCCTGATTGCTTCCAAATATGCCTCAGCCTTCCCTGGAGAAAAAAAAAAAAAAAAAAAAAGCACTTACCATCAATGATTGATGCAGTTTGCTTAACTCAGTGAGGCTGGTTACAGTGGAAGGCAGATCAAAACTATTCTTAGTTTCTGTTTTAAAGCCAAGTCCTGTCAACCTTAGTCAGGCAAAATTCCCACAGATGGCTAGCAGGTTTTGTCTGTAAAAGATTAGTCATCTCTGCCACAAACTTAGAATCATGGCATATTTTTTTGATCTCTGTGCATGACTTTGAGTGGCATCCACAGATACTACACATGTGGATTGTGGGCAACTTTCTGATCACCATTAACTGTTCACCAAAGACAAAGCTGTTAAAACAGCAGGAAATGACTTACAGGAGACTGGGAGTTTTGAGTATCAACTCAGACAAAACAGCACAAATCTCTTCCATTCAGTACTACTAACAGCATACAACAAATATAAGTTGGTGACATTTTGGAAAGGCAGGATGAAATACAGTTACTTACACTTACTAAGAAACAGAAAGCATTCAAATTACTGTGATAATTCCTTGTTACTGCTTGTTATAGCCGAAATTTTAGTGATGGCTATTTTTGGACTAAAAAGCACACAGGACAGAATTAGTTCAAGGATTACCTAATAAGGCCCCTAAGGAAATATTCCAGCTAATGGAGTTTGAATTCTTAACTTGGCTGGACCTTTATTGATGTAATGTTCTTACATTTCTCTTCTTTTTCTAGGGAAAAAACCTAGTACGATTAGCATGTGGAAGGCTACCATTGCCAACTATGAGTGTCTGATTCCATTAGTAAGTGGATTCGGTATTAGATATTTCTGAGCTGACAGTGCAGAGTTAGCTTTATTGCAAGACATTCTGTGCAACAGCAAAGGACATTGCATGAAGAGACAAAGAACTAAATGCAGATCTAATTTAAATCTCTTAAAAGCTATTGAGCTGAACTTTTTCCTGAAGGTAAAAGAAAATACCCAGAACCAAACTCAGCAGTCAAACCTTTAAGAGACATGGGAAATATGTTATCTATTACTCTTCACAGCTACTGAGATAATTTTATCTTAGTATGAAATTAAGACAGCTGTCTTAAGCTATTTCACTGTCTATACTCAACTAGCCAATGCTGGAAAAAAAGCTTCACAATACAAATTGCTTCACTTTGCAGAAGGGATGGTTCAGTACCTTTCAGTATCAGCTTGCTTTAACACAAAGTAGAGAAATCAAGGGACCCACCCAGAATTCAGAGTATCTTGATGATCTGAGTTCATGGAAAATACACAAATGCAAAGCAAAATAACTCTGTACTAGTCTATTAAAATCCACTTCATACGGTTGTCAAAAGAGACAGGAATTCTGTGAAGGATTATAGTCTTATTCATCAGAGGGTATGGTTTCATACAGGTAAAAGCAAGCAATTAAGTTCACTTCTGAATCAAGCTCTTGTGTGCTGGCTCCTAGTAACTATAAACTAAATACAATTTTGCTAACACAAAGAAAAAAGTATCAAAGCAAAAGAGTCGAATCACTCAGAGCATATGCACATAGCAAAAAAACAATAGCTATTTTGTACCTCTGGGCTCTTCACTATTCCCTGCTGCATTTTGTTCTTCATTTTTTGTGGAATCCTTTGAGATTTCATACTCTTTTTCCATTTTAGCTGCTTCTTCCTTTGTACTGTCTGCTTCTTCACTGCTCTTATCTAAGGAAATTGCAATAAGAGCAATTTTGTACCATGCGTATCAAAAGCACTTCTAAAACATACCAGTATGTTCTTTAGAAAGTAAAACGTTCCAACTGAGTCAGGAAGAAACTCTCTGGATCCTACCTCAAATTGATTTCTAAAAGTCATCTCTCCCCCGGACATTTGAAAACAGGAATACCTTTTTCCTCTCTTACAAATAGTTGTTGATTTCTGGCAACCAGAATACAACAATATGTAGATGATGAAGATCCGTTACTTTTTGCAGAAAAGATGATGGGAAACTTGCCATTCTTTAGATCCAAAGTTGGCAAAGAATGAGATTCTTCTATTGAAGTTGTATAATGCATACGCATTTAAGTTTTAATGCATAACACAAGTAAAAAACCCTCTCCTTGTTTAAATATCCAAGCTACATCTACAGTTCCTTGAGGGATCAGACTCAGTCTGATACCTAATGCAATTAACCTCCTTTTACCTGAATAGGTTAAACAATGTTTTATTAAACAGGGATTTCTAGGATAGAGAAATATAGAAAAAGTACCTGCTGGTTGCTTTGTTTTAGTTCTAGAAGAAGGGTCCTTAAGCTTCTTCTTTGTCTGCTCCGCTATCATTGTATCTAAGTTTTCTAGAAATCAAGACAAAATAGAACCACACATCAGTTATTCTTCAATATAAATGATACAGACTATATTTACTACAACACAGGTTTGAATGTCAGGCAGAACTCTATGAGAAGCATCTTCATCTATGTCTCTGAAGAAATAATGCAGAGCCAACTGGTTACCCAACAAAAGAAGTAGTAACTAAAGAAAATTTTGATCAATTTTAAGTAAGAAAAATACTAATCATGGCATTAGAAGTACCAAACAGGGCTAATAAGCATAAAGATAGCAAATATGGGTATATGTATTCCAGTTATTTAAATTAAAGAAAAATACAACACTATCTGTAGCAATTTTGGTGAAAGCAATGAAAGGTACAATTGACTGTCCAGGTGTACAAGATTAGAAAATATGTACTTAGTCCTGGCAGGAAAATAATCTCTCCAAATGCTTATGTCTGGATTTTATATGGTTTTATTGAGGAATTAGCCTAATAAAAGGTTTTAAGCCATATTTAAAATGAAACAAATATATCAACTTAGTCGATTAAAAAAACATTTTTTTTTTTTAATGTTACTGAAGCCAAACTGAAAACCAGTAGACGGCAGTGGCTCTGCATACACCTCTGGAAGTGTAAAAGATTTGTTTTTTGTAGTTTGCAGAATTCAGTGCCGAACTCAATTTGTTCAAATCTGAAAGTAACTTTTCATTAGAATGCAGGTTTCAGATGTAATCAATGCATACTACTGCGGGGAAAAAAGTTCTTGCTCAGACAAAGTATTTAATAGGAGACCCACAAATGCAGAACATCATATAACCTCACGTATGTTTTTCACTAGTATAATGGATGAGGTGTAAAATTTGCTTTCCCTTTATCAGCTTTTTAAAGGTTCAGTTAAACATCGATGCAAAATTCAACAGATGAATGTCATCTGCTTGATGTTTGTAGAAGACTTGATTTTGAATTGTTAATCTTCCCTTTACATTAACAGCTGAAATATTCAATATCAGGCTTGGTAATTGTGGCAGAATAGATACCATGGGGTTAGTACATATTTTATATCATGGGTTTTACATGTGAGGCCAACATTTTACCCATCAGCAAGCAGCAACTTTTCTTCTATGGTAAAAATACTCTGCATTGAAACTTCAAGATTATCCTTTAAACAAACAAATTTCTCTTCACAGAAGATTACTATAAGCAATTCTGCCTACCATCTGATGAGAAATAACATAATCTTGTCTGAGTCATCCATATTTTGTTATTTACATAAAATTAAAATGTAATCAGTTTTTGCTGGCAGTCTGCCTGATTGCAACCTGTCATTTTTACTTCACATTATTTTTTTTCTGTGAAAACTATTTTCACTTGCAATATTTCATTTTAATATAATACTGAGACCTTGTCGTATGCTCTAAATAAACAGACCTTTGTTGCAAGCTGGATCAGATTATTACGGAAGAAAAAAACCTCAAGTTACTATTATAGCAGTATCGATGCTCCAGTAATCACTTGATCCCAAGCTTAATGAAATGAACATAAACATTCCTTTTAGCTGAGCTTCAGATACTGTTTTTCATCCAGAATAAGTACCATACTATTATCAGCAGAAGTGTAAGGATTTCTCTGTCACAAGAGGCATGATTTTTAGGATAAGATATACAGCTAAGAACTTTGTGCTCCATTAAAGCAATGAAAATATGGTATTAACCTGGTACTCACCATGTTAATATATTCACTTAAAAGTCTTTTGTAATTTCAAATGAATGTATTATTCTACTTCATTTTCTAATTCATGCAGAAGCAAAAACGGTCCCCACTGATTTTTGTTCTCAGTCCAGTAATATCTTTTAAGTTAGGCTTAATTTTCAATATAAAATTATTTTTATTTAAGGAAGAGTATTTAGCTATTTATACTAACACATACATGCACGTGCATTGATTGTTATGTGCCTTTCATGTTCCATCCTTGAGTGGCTACAGTTGGGCACTGCGACAGGGAACAAAGAACCCTCCACAATTAAAGACAGAGAAGACTCCTCAGCAGAACTGATCTGTAAGCCGCTTATACATCTTTAGATTTTAATGCCTGCTGACAGTATTTTCAATATAGGTTGGTAAATATGCTGATATGGGTATTTGAGAGTTGTACATTCATCCACATACAGAAAGTGCCTCCGAAGGCATTGGGATTTATGGTCCTGCGTCTTTCCATTACTTCTACAAATCACTTTAGAAATTCTGCAGTTTCTTTAAGTGTTTCAATTAGTCTAACAATCTCATTTACTTCGATAGAAGAGTAATAACACACATTACTACTTTGTCAAATATGTCAACATGGTAGCATGCAGTTTTTCAGCCATTTCCTGCATGACAGAGAGCAGATAGCTATGTAGGCCTGTCCATGTTTATGAGAATCAGCTGGTCTTCCTTCAATAAAATGGGAGAGAATTTACCAGAGAATCCCAGTTCTCCCTGAGCAAGATTTACTGCACTCCCCCTGGCTTTTTTTTTTCCTCCAGAATTAATGCCTTTAGCAGCTGCTATTGTCTGTACTCGTCTTACGTGGCTAGGCCATGGCTGAACAGTGTTTGCGCTGAGTTACACTAATGGAGTGAGTCATCTTCAGAAAGGAAATGGGCCTGGCCAGCAGCTAAGCAACCAAATGTCCTATTTGGAAGGCTAACGAGAGCCGATTACTTTTCCGATACCGTTTCCCTAGCAACATAATTTTTACAGAGTTAGAGTTCAGAAAGGGAATGACCCTTCTGCAGAGCTGGCCACTTATTTGAAATAGCACTAATTAAAACAACAGAACTGTATCTACTGAGATAATGGAAACGACCTATGATGGTAAAATAGGCCATTCCCCTGGCTGTTGGTTTCCGAGGAGCAGAACAGTCTAATCATCAGAACCAGACACCAGGAGCCAGAAGACCTGGTTTCTGTGTTACCTCAGTTTCTAACCTCCTCTTTGATCTTGAGTGACTCACTGAAGCTTTCATTTTTCAAGAGGACTCTTATTTTGGGGATGCATTTGGATAGGCACATATAGTTGGCCCAGTTTCTACAGGCATTACATACCGTTTGATCCACTTAACTGCATCTGAAAATGCAAATTTACAACTTTTGAAAATCAGAACTAAAAATTTTTCAGATTAGGCATCCAAAAATATGAATCACATATAAGCAGAAGCCTTATCTTTGTTCTGTGAGAATACACTATGGTAACATCCTTTAAATCCGCAGAAAAAAAGATATGTGAAAAAAATATTACAAATTAAATGACTTCGTTCTTATCAGAGCGACAGCAACTATCTACCCATCCTAGTATTTCATTGAATTGATAATGGAAGCCTGAAATAGATCCTTCCCTACAGCTATCCAGATTCATGATGATTTCTGGACTCCTGTAAAACTTGCTGAAAAAGCTTTTTTCTTTTTTAAATCTGTGTAATTGTCTTCTGCCAAGGGGCCGTTTCACGTTCTATCCTTGTCAAACTGACTGAAGCTGAGACTTCACATCATCAAACAACACCTCAGTAGAAAGACCTGCTTTGCCTTGCTGTTTTCGTACAGCACAGAAAGCTCATGTTTATTGAAGCAGAAATAGGGATGCTTATGGTGCCTGGAATCAATCTTAACGATGGCTAAAAAAAATGAGTTTATATGGCTGCTTGAATGAGATGTACAAATTCATACAGTAGAAAAGCACAGTTCTCACAGGGCTCATCTCCCTACGTCAATAGGTGAGCCTACATTTCAGATATTTTGATAGCATGTATTTCATAAGCACGATGGCTTGGGACTGAGGCAGCATATACCCGCCTCTACTTCAGGAGTGGGATGGAGCCTAATTTTGAAAGTTCAGTGACACCCGCCTCACACCACACCCACGTCATCATCTCAAATCATAGCTTATGATAACAGCGCTCAGCAGCCAACACGGAGTTACCGAATTCAGAAACATTTTTTTATGAAGACATTTTTCTCATTATAGTGAGAAAAACAGAAAAGCCCAAACTGCCGTTCTTTAGAAACACAAAGCATTTGGTAGGATGTAAAATAAGGATTTTCAGGATCGAAACAAAATACTTCGTTTTTCTTTTTTTCCAAAAGAAAAACTATAAGGAGACAGAGATGTCCCACAGTGTAATTGGGGGTGGGGGGCGGTGGCAGGATTAGTAATACTAAAACTAGTGAATATCTCCGTGAAAAGTAGCTGAAGAAATTTAGAGTCCATGTTAAAACTAGGCTCTCACACAAGTTGTCAGCCTCAGGTGACAGGCTAATATTTCCCTCTATACATGATGCCCATATATATTTACCTTAGTAAGCACTGATGTTTTTTAAGAACTGTGGAGTTAGCTGTCAGACTTTTCATACCATAATTATCTATTTTTTTTCCCATGCAGCAAGGGCCAAAAAAAAAAAAAATAAAATAAAATAAAATAAATAAAAGGATGATGGAAACAGTGGGCAAGCACTCGTGTTTGTGCTAGTACAGAAGCAGCATAACACATGCTGACTGAGACAGTTAAACTACAGATAGAAAAGCTATAAAGCTACAGTGGGGCCTGGGGTCAACATACTGCCTATATTCCAATCTTATTTGAAACCTTTGCATGCTCCTTGTCCACGTATCCTTTCAACTCATCTCCATTCAAATTCATCTCAGTTTCAAATATTCACATTATACTACCTTTGCCATTCCTCACTGTTTGGTCCATTGCTTCTATCCAAAGTGACTCATTTCTATTCTTCAGATACGTGACATTCCTTAATCTCCCCAAGAACAACACAAGGTATCAGCACCTCTGTCCCCTTAGTTCATTGAATATAAAATAAATAGCAGAGAAAAGAAAGGTGTCTGAAATTAAATAACTCCCCCTGGTAGCTGTACACATCAGTCACGAGGCATAATGCCATCATCAGTCATGATAAAGTAACACTGGAAAAGTAAAATCAAGGGAAGTTCAGAGAGAGAAAAATGATTAAAGATTTTAAGACTTATGTGGAAAACCTACAGTAGCAAGAAAGAGCCCTTTGGAGAGGGGAGAAAAAAAAAAAAAAAAAAAAAAGGACATTATAAAGGAAGAAAGAAATCCCAGAGCTTTCCTACAGACGGCACCCAGCAAGAATGCCAGGGATAGGGCAGCTATTCCCTAGCCTGGGGGCCAGGCCCTGTTGAAATAAGCTAACACACTTTCAGGAGATTAGACCGTCATTTTCCCAATATGAAAGAGCTTGGTTACAGCCTCCTCTGGGTTTATCCTAATTCCACCATGCAAGCAAAGATTTGATGGTTCATTTCAGTGAACTCTGTCTCTTCTGATTCCCCCAGATTTTTTTTTTTCCCGGCAGGTTTAATGTTGTCTTTGATCCAGATTGGAGTAAAACAGTATCACAACAGTAACTTTAGAAAAGAGCCAAACTAGTGAGTGTTTGTCTCACTAGACAGTAGCTCTCACCAATAAACCATCTCCCTACCACTAGTGTGTCCTGCGGTTTGGAGTCCTCTTTTCAAGTGCCCATGGAGAACAAATGACAGCGTGGTAGAAGAGGTAAATAGAGACATCTGTTCAAATCCATTTCTAATCAACACAGTCTCCTACTCAACTGTGGGGGAGAGTGCAGCTGCTGATAATGAGTCAGAGCCAAAGGCAAGCAGCATAAGAGGTGGCTTTGGTCTGGTCCAAGGGAGGACGTGGCTGTGACTCCAACACTGCATATTGGTGAGCTGGAGCAATTTCTCTGTTCTCCCTCCTAATTAAATGGTGTTTTACTTCCAAACCAGTCTGCTGTAGGCTGCATGTTGCACACTATCTGTGTCTCCCTGGAGTTAATCACTACTTCCAGGAGGTTAAGAGGAGCATCTCCAACAGAGACAACAGATCCATGGAATGCTTGAACTTAGTTTTCTTCCCACTCCTTTGCCTCCTTCTCTTTGTGCTGTTAAATTGTGGAAGATAAAAAAACCCCTGATTTTAGAAACTACACACAACATGGCCAACCTCAACTACCAGATGCAATACAATATACATTATATATGCATTATCCAGGTGTAAGCTTCTCTATGTATTTGTGAAATAGAAAAATAACTCCGCAGACTGACAGTAAATATTTGTGCTAGCTGCACTAGCCAATGAATGAGAATCCAACACAAGAATTCAGCATGTGCATTACTAATTTATATCTCTGGGATAATAATTCACTGGAGAGATTTGCTACAAACCTACTCTTCCAAGCAGTGTAAAGCAGGGAGAATATATTCACTGTACTGTATAAAATGAATTCTTATACACCCAGTAGTGCCTCTTAAAAATTTGCCTATTGCCTTTGAAAGCTCCATTTATCTTACAGTCCACTAGTCCGTAATTACAAATATTTCCTAGAATAGCTCTAAAATTCACTCACTTTTTTTTTTTTTTTTTATAGTGGAAGATAATTCTTAACTGCTTCTGAACAAATAGACAGAAACGTTTTGTTTCTGCTTCTAAACTGACAGCAATGTTAATAATACAAATGTATTGAAAACTATAATTCTCTTTACCCATTTACTATAAATGTAGCTTTTACTATAAATGAGAGGGGAACAATATGCTTTCATTTTATAAATAGATGAAAGATACACTGACATGGGCAGGAAAACCAACTCACCACGCAAAATCTGCTGGCTGTGCAGTGCAGGTGAAGCATTTTCTTAATGTTGCTATTATAGATATATGTCTCTGACAGAGAAGCTATGAAAGTTAGGCCCACTATGATGCCACTCAATGGACAGAGAAGGAAAATGAAGTGTGACTCCAATATCCAAACAATATACAGTATACAAACAGTGTAAATAACTACGCAATGAATTTCTTATTCTGCCCTGCTGAAAATAAAGTGAGTTCTACTATGTTTTGCATAGCACTTCCTTTCCCCTCAAAGCACTCAGTATCATGAAGGATACATCCTATTTCAGTTCTGTATGGAAAATTCAGTATCAGAGATTTGTGCCACAGAAAATAATCTTTAAAGTATGAATGCAATGAATAATGAAATAATATATGCTGAATCAGTTTTGGCTTCTCTGAAAGCTTCTTGCTGCTTTCAGCTGGTCATCATGTGTAGGGATTCCAACTCTCATTGCTCTACTGCTACATCCTTGTCAATGGCAATCAGTGTTTCAGTAACTGTCCTCATTCCTTCTCAACCTGCTCAGTGGTCAGAGCCTGTTACCCTATCAGGTTGAGACAAGCAAGAAGAGTTGAGCTGCTCAGGCATCATTTGCTGGACGGATCACAAGCCCACGAGTGGGTAAGAAGACACCACAGCTGAAAGTTTTTGAAGTAGCTGGAACTATTCTGTGGGGCTTTCATTTTTCTTCATTTTCTTCTTTTTTTTCCCCTTCCTCACAGAAGAATTTGCTCATAATAAATCAAAATATAGCATCCATACTTAAGAAAGTAAAAAGTGATAGATGTTATTGGCATCCTGCCACCAGTAGGGCAATTATCAAGCATGATGTATTTTGGCTGAATGCCCATTTTATACCGGTTTGTTCCAGTCTCTCTGTAACGCTTCCAGAGCTATATTTTTTGAAGTTTTACTGTCAAAGTTAGGCAGGATTTCCCCTGTTTATATATATGCATACATCATTCCATCCTATTTGGGCTCTGTGTTACAGATTATATTTACCATGTGGAAGACTTTTACATATGTATTAAATATGTGCTAAATAATATTAACTATGTGCATTAAATCACAAACTTCCTTTTCCTTGCATCTGTATGTGCATACATGCATGATTTTCTCTTGCACCAGAGTAGCTAGATCCTTTGTAACTGAGAGTTAAACCTAATAACATCATTCACTGCAGCACCAAGATATTTTCCTGTAGAGCAAGATTCAGTGATGATGCTGACATAATGCTGTGGCTTCCAAATCCCAGACCAGCTGTTACTGGTGTGTGCATTCAATTCACTCTCTCTGCATCCAAGTGAGAGGCACAAAAGCTTACGACTTGATTCAGTAAATGATTTATTATTTTAAATATATAATTCAGGGACATAGTTTCCACATGACTTCAGCCATAAAGTCAGGAAAAGCAATTTATGCCATTTCCTGCTGTAATGTTAATCCTATATCTACAGGCTGCATCACTACCCTAACCTGCACTGAGCAACAAAAGACCTATTCAAGAATTTCTGGATATATTACATTGTAGCTTGTAGTTGGAGTAAGGGTGCCAATAAAACTGCTTTTATTCTTAGAGATACTACAAGAAGCTGGTATTCTCCTGTGCTTGCTAACCCTTGAACATTTGAGAATCTTAGCTCATAAATGAAGGTCAACTTTAAAGTAATTTTTCAACAGCAATGCTAAGAAAAGAATACCACAGATGCAATCTGAGACCTGTGAGAAAGCTTTTGCCACTACAGTAAGTTGCTTTGATGGAGTACAAAACCTATCTCCCCATAAATCACTAGTTTGCAAGGCATAGGCTGGCAACATCACTTCATAGTCTTATTTTAAATCCAGACCAAATCAGATCTCCAAAATTCTCAGCCTAATCCCTGTTCTCTTTACTATGTCATCCTGGCAATTTGTTTCCAGGGTTACAGTATTTATTTACTCAATGTAAAGCCAACGTGAACAAATGTCTTAAATTTTAGAAGGCAAAATGCATCCCCAGTGCAATTCCATTGTTCTGAGTTCTGATGTTATTGCATCAGGGAAGAATTTAGCCTGTTATGTTTTGACACAATAGTGTCAGTGAGGACAGAATCTGCTCAAGCCATATTATCTTCACTTGTACACTTCATTGCACACTGAAAGCACAGAGCCTGAAACCAACTGCTTCATTATATGTGCTGTGCCTCAGATAGGCAGCCAAAAAAGTAAAGCTCTTACCTGCAGCATAGCTTGTTCAAGTTGCCCTGATGTAAACGAAAACTTATCAGGCTAACTCAGATCAGGACTAATGCAGAAAAACAAAAGTGTTGTTTAGAGCTTATGCAGATGAGCTCTTCTTCTGTAGCTCTTTGTAAAAGCCAAAAGGAGAAAAGTATGGGAGAAAACAAACGAAGCCTAGATGTTTCCAAAAATTTCTCTTCATAAAATTACAACAATTATGAAGTCGGAATAGACACAGACTCCAAAATGGATCTAGGAAAGGCATCTTCAAAGGCTACTCCTGGGCCAAGACTTAAAGCTTTCCACATGTGGTTTGTTGCCTTGTAGAAGGCTATGGAATTATGTCCTGTCTACACCAGTTATGTACAGAAGACAGATTAAAGGTGCTGAAGCATGGGATTCCTTTTCAAAAATAAAAGTGCCTGATCCACTTGAATATTATTGGAATAAAATGCTATTTTTTTCTCTGATATAATGCCACAAAAATCTATTGAGTTTCACAGATGAAAAAAAGTAGAATAATGCAACATGACATACTTTAAAACCCATATATGATAAATAATCTTTCATTCATTACTTGGAAATACATAATTCAAAACTGTTATCATAAGCTACCAATTATTAAAAAAAGTGTAGCTTTAATGTTTTGAATTAACAGTTCTGAAACAGGACTCGTAAGAGCAAGAAAGAAAACAACGTAATTATCACTATTGGTAGAGTAACAACATAGGATTAATAACATCAGTGCAGAAATTATCTGCACTCTCACCCAGATAGGAAACTCCTTCTTCTGGTGTGATCGTTCCATATTTAACCATCATCTTCACAAAATCAATCAGAGTTTTCATGATGGTTATCAAGGTCTCCTTTTCTTTAGCCTCTGTCTCTGTGTAAGGGGACAAAGCAAAAGTAATCAAATAAGTCTTTTTCTCAGTTGGCTGAAGTAATTCTGCAAACTCTTTGCACAAATTTCTTGCCTAAAAAGATGAACTAATCATTATAAAGAGAGGCTGCGCTAGATTTGTGAAGACTGATATTTTCCTCCTTAAAATGTTCCTGCAAAGTGGGGGTAGAAGAGGGCCCAGTCCATTTGGAGAGCTGCTGAACAGGTTTTTAAACCTGCAATTTAACAAGCATCTGTAGGACGCAGTTGAATTGTTTCTCAGCTTGATACAAGCTGGCAGGTAAATAGCACAAAAGCAGGAGACAAGGTAGAGACGTGTGCAGCTAACAGGGCTCAATTCCGTTTGCTTTATAACCTACAAAACCCAACACACTCTTCTGCTTTATGAGCAGAAAAATAAAAGAGAAAAACTAGCATGTGAAACTACCAAGAAAAAATGAAAAGAACAGGAAGAATAATATGAGCTTTCCAGAGTGGTTTTGATAAAGCATGTGCTCAGGTTTCTCATTCCAGCTCTCCATTCAAGTGTTTAGGGGAACACTTTTGAGGAAAAGTTTGAGGAAAAACTAAGGCTCCATTGGGACAAGGACTCTGCAGAATAAATTGTTGCTGACTGCACAGAAGGAAGCAGGAGATGGTTGCTGGCTACAGAGAGTGAGAGTGGGTGCGAGACTGAGCGTGCTGACAAAAGGGCTGTGGCACGGTGCCACAATCTTGCTTGCAAGAGTTGAAAGGCAATAATGTCTAGCACCGGAATAGGAAGAGACGGGCACAGCTTTCACTGCAATAAACAGCAAACCTGTGGTTTGTGAAAACACTGGGAGGCTCACATTCATTTACTGGTAGTATCACTGTGAGGATTCTACTGTTGCTTACTCGTATCTCTTGTTGGCCGAGAAGACAAGGATGTTACTGGAAAGATCTCTGCAAAACACAGTTTGCTAGTTTTTCCATCATGGCCTTACAGGAAGGAAGAAATATCAGTACTCCTGACTCACGCAGCCCAAAATGGGAAGGACTTCACAGTTCACAGAGCTTGCAGTTTTGAGAATGGTTGCTCTCCCCTTTTGCCATACTCCCTGGCAGAATGAGTTTCTGTTATGCATCTTAAAGAACATTCCTGAAGCAGAGTCATTGGGGAAGGGAAAGGAGAGGGAGAAAATGGGGAGAATCTTTGTTTTCTATTTCTCTTCCTAAATACTTCTATAAACATATGAAGAGCTCACCTGAATTAAGACTTTTTAACAGGGCATAAAAGTTTGGGAAATACTGGAGGTCTTCAAAATTATCTTCAGAAGGCAGCTCATTTCTTCTTTCCAAGGTATTAGACGATGGCCAGGTGTTATCCAATGTATCATCAATTTCCCCATTAATGACACTATCTTGATCAGCTTTGCTTGGTATCTCCACACAAAAGACATTACAAAATTCTATAAGCACATTTCTATTAGGCATGTAGCTAGAGCAATATAAGTAAAAGGAATAGCATCATTATCTTTTTACCAACATCATCCTGATTACGAGATGAATAATAGTTACTTTCTCTAAGTTATTTCAGTTTGCGATCTGGCTCAAACTTCAAAGAAAATCATTCTTTTTTCTATCTGATGGAATTTCTTTAAGAACTTCTTCAGTTTTCATATTGGAATAATTATTCCCTAAAGCAAAGCAGTGTATTAGTCTACATGAACCGTTTGGCAAGTGAGTCAAAATGATTAGCTAAAAAAAATTACCATTTTCTCCTGTTGTTTTTCTTTTGTATCACTGTCTGTTCTGCTTCGAGGATAATCAAAATCTTCAGACTCCTTCTCACGATCTTTTGCTTCATTTGCGATTAACTGCTGTAAAACCTCTGCCACCTCATCTTCTAGGGTATAGGCCTGACTTTCTGTGATCTGTTAAAATATGTGTTTAAAATACTTAGAGAGTATTGTGAGATTTTAGGTCTGACATCAATATGAAACCTAAGCTTTCTAAATAGGTTGCTTCAAAACTGTTTGGTTCAAAGCTGAGCACAGTTAAATCAGATGTAGCACTTTTATTGTTGTGTGTATATGTATAAACATATACACATATGTGCATATTTATACATACGTATGTATATATACACACACACAGACATATAGCCTCTGATAAGAAAATATAACTATACAGTGCTTAACGGCCCAGCTTGAAAGATGGAACTCCAACTGACATACACATACACATTCTGCAATCGGTATATATCTATGTACAATTGAATAACTACACCAGAATGCAGCATAGAGAGTCAAACTCAGGCTTGTTATAAATCAATAACAATGAGAAATGGGTGCTCAGCTAATCAGTAACATTGTACGTTCACTGACGACAGTAACTAACATGCGGATAGAAATGATCTCAGACTGTTCTCTATACACATCCAAAAATAACTGACAATACAAAAACAATGAAAATCAAAAGACAAATGAAAAGTGAGGGCAAATATATGGGAGGTGTACACTCATCAAACATTTTCTTTACGTCAGAACCATTCTGCAATTTGACGTATTCTGTTGCAAAGCCACCAAGGAATAGTAGTGCTATTGCAGAGCAGTGGAGAGACTTGCCTTAAGCCGAATCACACTCTGTCCCACTCAAGCCCACATCATTAGCTGTTCACTTTCATGAAAGCTAACTTTTTAAATAGAGCATTAAGCCAGCTCACAAAGCAGTTAAGTAAACTACTAACAGGATACTTACTAGTCCCAGATTTAGAAGTTTTGAAACGATCTTGTCAAACACTCCTCTATCATTTTCCTCGTAAATTCTTGTAGCAATTTTTTGGACAATGTCTTCAGCAGTCAAAGGAGTCCCATCTAATTGATGAAGGCCATCTGGATCATCTAAAAGGATTACAGTTTAACTGTGTGCTTACTGTCCTATTTCATTTGGATTAGATATCTTGTAAAAAACACCTGCCCGTATCTTTTTCTCCTCAGAACAAAGTCCAACTCTTTCCTCACATGTTAAGAGTATACTTTTATGCCCACTTTGCAATGCATTACATTTAGTCCCAAAGAAATGTTCTTAATGCCTATTTCCCACACCTGAAAAATGTTTTTCCGACTGGAACTTTTGGCCCACACATAAAAATGTCCAGAATATACTTTGCTGTTTGTAGAAAAATGTGTAAAAATGAGTATGTTGCTCATGTATCTGCTTATACGTATCTTCCTGATAATCATCTTCATTCTATAGCTACTTAGAACAAAATAGGTCATAACAAGCATATAATGATCTTGTATGGATTTCAGCAAATTAAATTACTTATGGTAAATATCATCACTATGACCAATGAAAAAGTGAATATGACAAGTAAGCTTTGGTCTGTGATCATACATTCATAAAATTAAAAATTGCTTTAGCTAAATGCTGCTTACAATTCTTCGAGGACTCAGTATAAGACCATTAACTACTCCTGCAGGAAGGGCAAGTATTCTTTGGCCTATAGTACCTTCTCTTATGTCTAACAGACATGAGACTTGGAACAAATACCAAGTGATTTAGCTCCAAATAAAAGTGCTTTTCGCTTTCAAACAACAAAGAATATATTTTCACTCAAAAACATGTCTCACTTTCCTCCTGCCAATTCTAAAGCTCTAAAAAAATTAATCCAAATAACATGATTGAATTTTCTTCCATGGAAGATGACTGTGAAAATCAACAGTAGTAACTCTTCTGTTTTATATTTCAAAATCTAGTTGTTATACAACAAAATTTTAAAACTGAAAATAAATGAAGTTGTGCTCCACTGACAAACACAGTTTGCATGTAGTGGCAAGTTCAACACCAGAGACTGTCATCAGTTTGCAAGAAAACTCTATTCTAAATATTGCTGAAAAATGGTTATGGAATACCTTGAAATTTATAATCCAGCCCACTTTTAGTAGAGTCATAGTCATCCACAATCCTGCGGTTCTTGGTGGAATCTAGGTCATCAGTAGCCAGTTTCTGTTCATACAAGGAGCTTCTAATTGACTCCCTCTCCTTTTCATTCCTCTCTCTTTCTGCTACTGACTTTAGCAGATTCAGGTCATCAACAAAGGAATAATTTCTGAATTCTGGCTTGTTTTCTGAAAAAAATATTTCATATATATATATAAATATATATGTCATATATATATGACAAAATCTTATATATATGTCATATATATATATAGACATAAAATCTTATATCTCTTTGAATGTCATTATGAAAATCAGTATAAAACTAGGAAAAGTGCTTTACCTGTGGAAACTATTTTCCTATTCTTGTCTGCCTCAGCTTCAGCAATCTGATATACACAAAAAAGAACAAAAAGGACAAAACAATAAGTAAACTAAAATTTACAGTCTCTTATCAATACCAGAAGAAGCCTCAATGACCAGTCTGCACTCTCAGTAAGAAGACTGCCTCAACAAGAACATGCTCAAACTCACAGCACTTTCTTTTTCTCAGTACCACTGCATCCCCTGATCAGAATCAGACATTATCAGAAGCTATAATAGACTTCCAATTTTAAGATAAGTGCCAGTTAAGCTTTTTTTTAATCCAAGCTCTCACTGTATTCCCCCAAAATCTGAATACAAAGGAGTTACACACCTATGATCTGATGGAGCTGATGACTTGCCTTTGGGATGATGAAGAATAAAATTCCATATATAATAACTTAGAAATTACTGAAACTCAACTTCGTACCCAATATGCACCCATATTTACTTTATTGATAAATCTCCCTATAACTCAGTTATTAAGCCATTAGAACATTCATGGTTCTTGTATCTGAAAGATCAAATTATTATGTTGGTACAAAGATCAGAGAGCATTTTGAATATTTTTCATTTTACTTACCTGTTCCTCCAGAGGTCTTTCTACACTTAATTGTCTGTTGTGTATAGCTTTATCTAGAACACAAAAATACACGCATATATTCAATCACATGACACGTATGACTACAGCACAGCATTTTTTTAAATTACATTTTCTTCATAACACATTGTGAGTTGAATATGCTACAAATAAGTTCTTGTTTAAAAAAAAAAAGGAAAAAAAAAATAAAAGGTGTTTCTAGAAGGTAATAAAGTAAAAAGGCAGTGAAAGATATCCCAGAAATACAAATACACTGAGAGTAACCCCTGTCTGATAAGAAAACTCATATATAAACTGAGTGGGGGAAAAAAAAAAAAAAAAAAAAAAAAAAAAAAGTGTAAGAGATTGACTAAAATAGCAATAGCATAATCGGATTGACAAAACCAAGAGATTAAAAATCTGTTACATGCAGAGAGAGAGAGAGAGAGAGAGAGAGAGAGAGAGCTGAAAAGTGCTACAGAATAGATGAAAACATTGCTTGGAAAAAGAAGGTAAAAATTCAGAGGCTTTTCTTCTACCAGCCCTACTTCTTCACTTGACTATCAGATAGCTTTTTCGATGGTGCAGTTTCTCAAGCTAAAAGTATTGTTTCTTTAGGATCTCATTACTTTTAGCCAAGGAAGGCAAAAGTTTTTCCTTTCTCGTATCGACCTCCCCGAAAACTTTCCCCATCCCGAGGCAAGGAGCAGAGGGAAGCGCCTACCGTCGCCCTCGGGCCTGGGGAAACCCTGCAGCTGGCTGGCCATGAGCGCCAGCGCCTGCAGCACGAGCGGCAGCCTGAGCAGCATCCTGCGGCCGCCCAGCCCCCGCGCGGGGCCGCTGCCGAGGGGATGG
>VZSV01000026.1:7127896-7182652 GCA_013398735.1 Nothocercus julius | reverse complement strand
TTTTCTTAGAATCGTGCTAAAGACATGTCTCCATTACTTTGAGACAGCAGTTATCAACAGTATTAATGTGACAAACAGTGTAGATTGTAGGCATTGTATTACATTTAAGACTTGCCAAATAAAAACAGTTGCTCAATTTGACGTGAGTCTGAAGTGCCTCTTCATTTTATTCCTGTGTTGACTCGTCAGAGCCTTCTGAATGTTTTTTTTTGCTTTCTCTTTCAGACTTTAGAGCTTCTCTATAGAATTACAAACGGACAGAACGTAGTTGTCATAGTTCAGAAGATGCTCGACTACTTAAAACAAAGCAAAGAAGAATATACCATCATCAGCTTAGCTGGCAAAGTAGCAGAACTAGCCGAGAAATATCCTTTTATTTTCCTGAAGACATGGAGTCAGAGCTCAGCCAAAAATCAAAGCTTGTTTCATGATCTTCTGTAATAGGAAATATTACAGCTGTGTTTTAAATACAAAAGATGAGTAAAAGAAAACACATAAAAATCCCTGAATGTTTTATATTTCATAGGTGAAAGGTATTCTGAAATATTTTATCTTGGGTTTGGAGTTTGGCATTAAAAGCCATTTTTTTAAATTAAAACTTTAAAGCCTTATATCTGTGCATGAAAGCAGAGATGCATCAGCGTTTCATTCTGTAATGGTGACAATGTTCTTCCCAGCAGAGATTTTTTTGTTGGTGTGTATAACCTGTAGTTTTTAAGAATAACACATTTTCATAGGAATAAGGAAAGGGTCATTTAAGTGTGCCAGAAAGAAAACAGTGATTGTTCTTTTGTCTCTTTTCGTCCTGCCCTTCTCTGTACTCTTAGATACTGTCTGGGCAGGAGACAGAATTTTCTATCCTTTATTTATTCACAATTTCTGATACATTGATTGGGTAGATCATGAGTAGGACCAGTAACTACTTGGTATAAAGTTTGTTTCTTTACTAAGCACACTAAAAATGAATAAAAAAGTTACACCTTAGCACTTAATTCCTTAACATCTGGACACGTATGCCCCTGACAATGAGTGGTTCATCCAAACAATGAATGCCGTGTTCTCAGTTGGAGGAGATGTTGTGTATCCTGATATCCCCAACAACTTCTTGAGGCTGCTGGCTGAAGGTAACTCACTCAGTGCTGGAAAGTGTTAGCCAGATGTTAGTTAATCGGCTGGCTTTGTTTTTTTAAAATGCCTTTTGAAACATCTGGTGAAGGTGGCATCTTTTACAGGCAAAGTATGTATTATTTTCTCTTTAGGATTTGATGATGGAAAAGAAGATGGACAGCTACGGCTGTACGCCATACGGTCTTACTTAGCATTATTAGAAGAGGAAAATGCATTCTATCCACAGAAATTTCTGCAAGTTATGAGTTGGGTAAGGTGGGCACATAGATGTGAGAAAATTGTGAAAGGGGTTGATGATAAACATTTTTTTAAGATTAAATTTTAATCATGAATATTTTTACTTGATGTTGTGATACTACGCTGAAATCTGTGGGTTTTTTTGTTTGTTTGTTTTTTGTTTTTTAAGCAGCCTTTTTTGTTGCCTGAGGACTACTTAGGTTGTCCTAGTTAGTGGAAAAGGAGATATCCCTTTCAAGGCAGGTATCTGTTAGAATGGTTTAGCTGTAACTTCTAGCTGCTTGCTCAGAGCCCTCCCGACTTTATCACAGCTAGGCCAGATGCAGTTGTGAAATGTGTTTTTAACCTTGTAGCTAACTACCCAATTGCAGTGCTCGTCTTCTGTGGCACCTAGGTAAGCTTCAGGTTCCACTGAAGCTGAAGAGGCTGCGTTATGGACAAGTCATTTTTTTTGTAAGGACATGATTACTGTTTTTAGCTTCCTTTTCAAGACAGCTATTTGATTTTAAGAAATTAGAAGTTGGAGTCTGCTGAAGTAAACACCAAAGTCATTTAAAGCAGAGTGCTACACAAAAAGTCATTTGAAGCAGAGTGCTACACAAAACAATACGAATTAGAATGTGTGTGTCTGAGATAAGTCTTGCTGAAGCGGTTTGGAGGCAATTTAATCAGTTGTGTGAGCTTGACACACCTGTCTTTCCATAATAAATGGGGGAATCCTTGGTAAGCAATTGGATGTTCAGCTGAGATTATATTTTTTGCATTACTCAAGGCAATTTTGTCCTTAATATACCAGCAATTAAACTGGCAGAAGTTTGGAAGACAACTGTGCTGACTGCTGTTCCTAGTTATGGGTCAGGTTTTCTGCAGACAGCTTTAAAGTGATAACACTTTAGTCAGTAGCCACTAGAGGTATTTCCCTTTACGTCGTATCTCTTTAATTTTATGTACATAAAAAGGTAGTTTCTAAGGCTTTGTATGTAGTTATATCAATATCTGTGATGTTTTTTGAAAGTGAGGTAGATCTTTGCTGTGTTGCTATATTAAGTTCAAAACTGAAAGCAGTGCTCTGTGCGTGCGTGTGTGTGACTGTGTATTTTTTCTGTCCTTTGTGAATAGGTTTTGGGGGAGTACTGCTGCCTTGTTACAGATGTTGATCCAGAGATTATTTTGACACGACTCCACAGGTTACTGAAGAAGACTTTTGTTACTCCTGAAACGAAAGCTTGGATAATGGCTGCAGTCACCAAAATAGCATCACGCACCTCCTGGTCTAAAACAGTGGAGAAAATAATCCAAGAATTCAGCACCTCTCTAGATACCTGTATGAGGCAATATGCCTTTGAATTAAAGCATCTGTGTGAAGACAAAGTATTGATGAAAAACTTGCTTCCTTTTGATGCTAGTTGCAATGACATAGTGGTAAGATAGCTGCATAGTCTTCCTCATGAACTTTGGCTCAGGGATTGAATATTGCAGGAAACACAGTAAAATGAATTGTATTTGGCAGTGAAAACTACATGCACGAGTCTTTCAGTCTCATTAAAAAACAGTTTTGAGAAACATACTTTTTCAGACATCTAGGTTGAATTTTAATGTTGTGTACCAAAAAACAAAGGGCCATGGTATTTAGTTTGTAATCCGAAGTCAGTTTTAAAAAGACTTTTTTTTTTTTTTTCTTTTTTAATAAATTAGGTCTTATTTATTGATTATGGTACAGATTTTGTTATTCTAGGGTTTTGCTTCCTATTCAGAATACTGATCTTAGCACTGAAATGTTCATACAGGATGAATATTTTTATTTTCATTGATGGCTCTTTTCTTAATTTTGCGTTCTTTTTCCTTAATTCTGTATAGGTGGATGCTTCCTTATCTTTTCTGGATGAGTTTGTGGCTGAGAGACTTGGCCGTGGTGCAGCACCATATAAACCTCATCACCAGAGACAGGAGGAGAAATTTTCTCAGGAAAAAGGTCATTTATTTAAATGCATTCAGTCAACATCTGGTAAACTATCTGTTGCTTATAAACAAACAGCGTAAGTGTACATTTAATAAAATCGGTTGAAGTAATGTTGTATATACATGTATATGTTATATACGTAATGCTTCAAGGATATTTTTGAGTACAAAGATATCTTTTAACTTCTACTTTTTTCATGCAGTAATACTAGGAGTAATTAATGTATTTTACAGCTGGTTGTGCTGATATGTCCAGTAAGTTTAGCGTTAATAGGAACTAACAAAAGCACATGTGGAAGGTACCTGCAGAAAGACGTCCTAGTTCTTAGTATGTTGTAGCTGGGGAAATGATTAAGGGTGTCATTATCATTATTAACATCATTAATGATTTCTCCAGCTAATCATTATAATATCATTATTGATTCCTGAGGCCTGAGAGGTAGAGCAGTACAGCCTATCTCTTCTCAATTTTTTTCTTTCTTACTACTTATTTTTCATTGTGATTTTTAAAAGATTCTGTCTGTCTTACAGCTCTGAATTTTCAACCTTACGGATTGTCGTTTGCTTCAAGTATGTCTTCCGGCTTCACTGGCAGACAGTCCCCCACTGGTTTATCTTTTGGTTCCGATACATCTGGTAATAGTGCTGAGACAGGACATAAAGAGTAAGTTAATTTGTCTTTGAAATGAAGAAGTACATTTAAGCTTATGTTCTTATCGGTATCATGTCTCTCTTTGATGCTCCATTATATGGAAGTAAAAAGAATGCAATTGAACTTGGAATCTACCTCTGATCTCTGTTATGTATTTTTATTTTATTTTATTAGGACAAATAGTCTGAAACTCGATGGAGTAAGGAAGCTCTGGGGAAAAGAAGGCTATCTTCCGAAAAAGGAAAACAAGACAGGGAAAGAAGATGAAGCTCTGGCTGTTCCTTGTGGTGGCTTATTGGCAGGGCATGTGTCTGATGCTCCTGTGTCCCAGTCTGATCAAGCTACCAGCCTCTCCGAGGAAGAAAAAGAGAAACAGCAGTTAGCATCAACATTGTTTGTTGGACTAGGGTCAAATGCTGGTGTCAGTCTGGTAAGTGTGTTTATTTTGTTGATTTACCAATTTGAAGTTTCTGTATGTCCTTATTTACAGTTACTGATTTGATCTTTATTTGCATATGAATATCTGTTTTGGTGAAACTAGGCAAATGATCTGAGTCAGTGAAAGACTATTGTACATGAGTGTATATGTAAATGATTGACATATGTAAATGATCTGGTAATTCATTAAAAGCCTAAAGTAGATTGGGTATTGCTTGATTAAATGATCTCTGGAACAGACCTTGTTCAATAGCCAACACTTCTGTCTGTTTCCGTACTCTGCTATCTGTTTATGATTCTTTTCTCAGAGTTTTCCCAGACGTAACTGTTCTTTAACCAAACTTAGCAGAGCTCTTGACAGTCATAAAAATTATCTATTTTGTAATAAGGCTAAAGTATGACACCCAGTGTCAACACTTTTTTTTTTTTTTTTTTTTTTTTTTTTTTGGTATGGTAATATGCAGAAGATTAAGGAATTCACTGTTAGGTAATCTTTTTAATACTGGCCTAATCATATTAGCTAGCTCAAATATTGGTATTTACCACTGTTTTAATGAGATTCTTTTTAATAGGATCTTTTATTTTATGAATTAGAGAGCCTAGAGTTATTCTTGCATTACAGACTCTCCCAGTGCACTGCAAGAAATTTAACAGAAACCTGTTGCTATATACCTTAAAATGTTTACAATACATTTGCCTTCGTTGTCTGAATTATTGTTCATTATTTGTCTTTGTTCTTTCTGTTTCATTCTGTTAATAAGTATGCAGCTAGTCCCTAGAAGCAAAAAAATCCTTTTTATTTTCACTCCTCCTTTTCTTTTCAGATGGGGAAAGCAGACATGGCTACTCAGAAGTTCAAAAGAAAATCAAAGATGAATGAAACTCAAAATACTGAAGAGACACCAGACATGCAAAATAGTGCTGCGTTGGCCCTTGGTCCCTTGCTTGATACACTACCTAGTAAGAAGGAAGGCCATGGGGGCATTGAACATGCAAGGTTAAGGGAGGCCTCCCTGTGTTCTTCAGATACTGTGGAAGATAATTTAGCATCTGAAAAACCTCAGTCCTTAAAGGATGGATTGGATAACAAACTTTTAGATAGTAGACTATCATCATCCTCTTCATTTGCTGATCGTGATATTGAAATTTTTCGTCCTTTGCCAAATGCTGAATTTGAAAGTGCCAGTAAAACCCTGTTGGCCCCTTCTTTACCAGGAGAACTAGCAGAGCTCCCTCACTCTGAAGCAGTGGAACTTTGTCAGAGTGATGATCTAGCTCTGCATTTGTGTAAGGTGTGGACAAATGACTCTCTGCTGCTTGTAATGTTTGTTTCAAATAAAAACACTTCTGCACTTAATGCTGTGAACCTAGTGTTTGAAGAAGCAGAACATTTTCAGGTAAGAAACTGTTTCAAGTGTATTTCAAATTAATTTGTAATTCTTGCTTTTATCCACATTTAACTGTACCATATATTCTTCAGAATAATAGCCAGGTCTCTTCTCATAATCTTTTCCTTAAAAACTGTTGTATGGCTATTTCACATGTTCTAAGGGGTAAGGAAAACTCAGTGTTATACTCCAGGTCATTTGATATACTGCCATTTCTTCCTTCACACACACAAAAAATGTGTAAGCTTTCTTCAAGTTTTGATTTTTCTATTCAGAGGCATCAGTCATATTACACTCAGTTGATACTGGAGAGGAGTCAGTTTATTTCTGGTGTCTGCTGCATGTGTGATGTAAATAAGGCTGATGAAAGCATGTGATGAAGTCTTTAGAGAAACTTCACATAAATAATTTAAAAGCTAATTAGGAATGGTACGTCAACGTGTTTGTGGATTTTACTGAATCAGTGACAGAACTGTAAAAACATTGAACACACTCAAAAAGTGATAACCAGACAAAGGGAATTAACCAAAATGTTTTCTTAGAGTTGCTAATGGGTTATGATTTTTTTTTTCCTGTTGGTTTTGGGCTTGTACCAAATTTGTCATGACATTTGTAGAAGATAAACATAGCTTGCCTGTCTGTTCCTTGTAACTCATTTAATATTCCACATAAACATTCCACATAAATATTCCACCTTTTTTTTTTTTTTAATGTGTATAGATTTTGGAGAGTCCAGCCTCCCACTTCTCTGTAATAGAAGCTCAGAGCATGGAACATTGCCAGCAGTGTGTGCAGATGGACAAAATCTGTACAGAGGGAATTCTTTCTGGCTCCATTGGTTACCAGTCAGAGATAGAAACTTGTCTTCAGTTTTCAATCACTTTATCATTGTTGGACTTCATCAGGTAAATAGAATTAGCTGCCATTTTCTAAAATGCATGTGGTCAAATAAATATTAGACAAGTGCCGGGAGGGTTTGGTGTTGAGTGTGAAATACAACATTTAATCTGAGCAGCTGATTTCAATGTATTTGAGATTACTGCTAATGATGAATGTTTATTTTCACACTTAGAAGGGGAGAGAGGGAGGGAAGATAAATTCCAGAAAGAAATGCAAATCCTGTAAAGATATTGACTGTATCTGCAGTTTAGAATATTCTAAAATAAGAATAATTTTTTGAGGTTATTAGAACTGAGTGAACAGAAAGGTAAGAAGGATGTATTACTTTAGAATATAGCAACAATTAAACCACTTTGGTTTGACCCATTATCTGAGAAAGCTGGTATCTTTTTTGGGGGAAAAAAAAATTATATATTTGAACACTTCTTTTTTTAGCAGTAAGAAAAGCAAGAGCTTTTTCAGGTAGACTTCTGTTTGGTGACTTTTCTGACATGGTGAAATTCACTCTGTTTTCCATGCTTATTTGTATTCAGTTATTTCCAACTTTTTTTTTTATGCTGTTTTAGCAAACAAGCATCTTAAGGCAGTTGACTCATTTATTTTGATCAAATGATCTAAACAAAAAAATGTTTTCTGAGACAAGGATTGGAAACTTCTATGATAAGCTGACAAGAGAAGCGGCTTGTTTAGACAAAGCTGCATTTGGTTATTGCTTGCGCTATTGTCCACTTGCTTTTAGATACAGATGTTTTTGGAAGACCAAGTATATTCTGAATAATATGTCTTATTTGACTAAGATGTGTGGTCAACTTATTTTTAGGCCGATGGAAGTGACTACAGAAGACTTTGGGAAGCTGTGGCTGTCCCTCTCCAATGATGTGAAACAGAATTTAAAAATGTCATCTTCTCAAGATTCCTTTTCAGCAGCTCTGAATACACTGCAACAGAAGTTAAAACTCCATATAGTTGATATTATAGGTGAGTGAAGTTACATTGTAAGGTTATTACAATCTGCAAGTTGTTACAGGAAAATAAGTGTGTGGCAGCACTTGAAACATTACTTGTACATTACAGTCTACATTTGGGGGCATGCTAAACCTTACCCAAGGGCATTTTGCTGTGGACTTTAATGGCCTTATTTGGGGGGTTTGTGTGAAGGTTGAAATCTCAAGATACTAGTGTACAGAAAACAGCAATTACAGGTAGCGGGCTGTTTGCACCATTGTTTCTGAAGAGTTTTGGAGATGATAGAAAAGTGGAGGTGAGAATTTATGGCAGAAGGTACGAAGCCAGGATTGCATGCAGCAGGCATGACTTTGGGTGATAGAGAAGCAGCAGATAGAAGAGAACAGAAGAAATGGGCTTTGAAAAGAAGAGTTTTTGTGAACTGTACATCTATACAGTTGCTATATCTAATTATTATTTCTCTTAATTTGTCCATGGCGTCTGTTATTTTAAGGTAATGAGGGAATACTGGCATGCCAGCTGCTTCCATCCGTGCCCTGCCTGCTGCACTGTCGTATTCATGCGGGGATGCTGGCTTTGTGGTTCAGATCGCCTTGTTCTGCTCTTCCAGATAGTTTGCTCTATCAGTGCCAAAAGGTGATGGAAGAATCCTAATAATAATAGTGCCTGCCTTAATCTCTTGGTGTGTGAAAAGCAAATGGAGGATTTACACAGTTGTACGATAATTACCAAAGCTAAATTAAGATACTGATTCTCAGAAGTATAAAAGGTTTCTTGAACTGGCGTATGCCATGTGGACTTCTGGAGACAAATGATGATGTGAAGCATGCCTGAAAAACCATGCTCAGGATTGTACAGTCACTGACAAGTCATATGCTAAAGTATTGTTACCTGTTTAAGTGAAATGTACATTTTTTGTTGTAAATGACTGAAAGTATTTATTTTTATTATGTAACTTTTATAGATGCTAATGGTCATTCCTCATAGAAACTGTATAATATCATTTTAAGGAAAACATATCTTTGTTATGAGATTGGACTTGAACGTTTATCAGGATCTTCTCACTTTAACAGTTTTTTCTAAAGCTGTATTTTAAACACTGCTAGCAACAAGACCTGTATCAGTTGTTGTATTGAAGTACCTTATATGCAAACTTGTGATTTGAAAATAATTAAAAGACTTCAGTGAGTAATACACTTCCCATGATCTTTGGCATCACCACTTAGGTGTTCAGGTGGTAATATCTAAATAGGGTCCTCATAGAAGGCAGGCGCGTGAAGTGGAGGTTGCTCAGAAGTGTCTCATGCGGATGGTCATCCAGGGCTCTCGGAGTTGGTTCCTGCCTGCACAGATTCCTTCCTGCCTCTCATTCATCCTGTTGCCTTTGCCTAGAGCTCTGGAGCAGTTGCCGAATCTTGGTGCATTTTCAAAAGGAAGTTTTGCATGGGTAAAGCTTGAGATGGCTGAGCTGGGTGCCACTGAGTGTGCATATTCAGAGTTCTCCAGCCTTAATCCTATATATTTAACTTGGATAATATCCCTGTCCATGAAATACAGTTTCTAGGGATGAAACTGTTGTTTTTTTTTTTTTTTCTAAATCTAATTCTTTAGTAGTTTGCCTGTAAGACTGTGCAAACCTTTGAGTGGTTTGGATTTGGCTGTATTGTGGGTGTGTGGCTAGGACCTGCTGGAAGGCAGCAGAGATCCAAATCAGTCCAGCATGAGTGCTGAATGTGTCTGGATATAATCCTATATATTTAACTTGGATAATATCCCTGTCCATGAAATACAGTTTCTAGGGATGAAACTGTTGTTTTTTTTTTTTTTCTAAATCTAATTCTTTAGTAGTTTGCCTGTAAGACTGTGCAAACCTTTGAGTGGTTTGGATTTGGCTGTATTGTGGGTGTGTGGCTAGGACCTGCTGGAAGGCAGCAGAGATCCAAATCAGTCCAGCATGAGTGCTGAATGTGTCTGGATATACCTCACGGGCTTGAAAATGTAGTCATTTTAATTTATTTAGACAGCACATGAAATAGTATCTTTCTAACACTGTTTACCATTATTTATAACTGGCTACTTTTTATTTATAAACATAAGATTGTACAAATACATAGGTATTATATAAACAGATTCTGCACCTCTTTATTCTTTCTATGTTTAGTTCTTAAGGGAATTTTTTGTAGTATTTCAGTTTTATTGTTTCTGACCTGACATGCTCTCATTTTAAAGGAAAATATGCTGTTAATTTGCTAATGTTTTGCTAACAGCTCATGAAATCACAGTGAGAATACAATCTTTATGTGCTGTTAGTTAAGTGGTGTGGATTCTCTTTGTTCTTTTTGCGCTTTTTGGCTTTCTTCAGTTTTTTGGTAGCATCCTAGCCATTTCTCCTTTTGTACCTTTTTTTTTTTTTTTTTTTCCTTTTTTTTTAAAATGCTTTTACAATTTTTTTCTGGGTGGGTTTTGGCAGTTTAAAGTCTTAAAGCAAAGCCACTTCTTGCACTGTCACGGATACAATCACGTAAAGAAAGCTCCTTTTTCAATGTTGTTTCAATATCCTCTTATTGAGGGATTTGAAGTGTACTGAACATGTAAATATATTTAATGATCTGCTTTAATCATGTTTACTTAATGCTTCATGAGGGTTTTATATAAGTAAAAATTGATTTGTAGTGGAAAAATTGCCAGCAAACTCTTTCTGTGGTGGTAAAGCAGACTTGTGAGATGGAATTGGCCTTTTGTGATCATGTGAGATGTTACAGCAGTAACTGTTTCTCGCTGCGGCATTTACACCATTTCAGCAATGAGGTTTTGACTATCTTTGTTTAAAAATAACCACAAAAGACACTAATGCCTTCAATTGTTCATGTAATGCTCTTTAGAACCTTTCTCACTGTAAGGAATACTGTGTGTTAAGCTGTAAATATGCAGATTCTCAGAACATAATTGGGTTTTATGCTAACGTCACGTAAAGGCTTTTGCAGGGACTTGTACCTGTGATACAGCCTTTATTGTCAGATTGTTCAGCAAACATCTTAATCTGTCACCATGTTTCCATTTCTTGTAGTTTAATAAAATCAAGTTTAATAAAAATTTCTGTTTAGTTTTCATTGAATGTTCTTTCCTACCACATGTGGTGGTGCTTCTGTATTTTAAGAACTAAGCTCTACTTGAATTATTTCTCTCTGCAGCTAAGCAGTGATGAGGAGTGTAACATTGTGGAAGCCTTGCTCATCTCTCACCTTTCAACTGAAGGTATAAAAGGCCTGAAAGAATACCCGAGAGATCTTTGGAATAGTGGTTTGTGTGTGCCACATCACACGAACCAGCGTGCGTTTGTCTTTTGAACACAGTCAGATTGGGGGATTTTAGGCATTGCTGACTGCCATAGAATATCCCAATGCAATGTTAACGTAGCATGTGGCTTACTGTAGTTTAGAGAGGAGTTGGGAGTTTGGGAATGGAGGGGCTGCCCTACGTTGTGGGGCTCCGTGGGTGCAAGGCTGTGTGTGAGTGGAAGTTTGTAATGAGCACATGCTGCTCTGCACTTGTGGCTCATGGGAAGTTCTGGCTGTCCTTGAACTTCTGCAAAATGGTGTTGGGAATCTGTCTCATTCTGATCCACCATACAGCTGTCTCTGTAAAATAGAACATAGCTGCTTAGGTAATTCTACAAAGAAATACTCTTGCATCTAATTTTGTACTGAAAGTCCTTTAGAAGTTAGGCTAATCTTCTGTGTTCTTCCATAAGCAACATGTTAGTATGATAGGAAAAATAGTGCTAATAGGGAATTTGTTCATTTCAGAAGGAATGTATCACTTGGTTTCTTCCCATGTACTTTTCTTTGACTTACTAGGCCTTGAAGTGTTAACTTTTTTTTTCTGAGAAAGGGAAATAAAATGGGCAGATGTAAGCTAGGATGAACAAGGCATGTAGTTCTGTTAATGTGAGTCTATTTTCAAAGAGCTACTAGAGGCCACTCACAGCACACTGACCTTTCTGAACTGCCAGGTTAGCAGCAAAATGTTGACAAAAAGTACCAGGAGGCTCCAACAGTCCCACTGTGCCATGGGTGCCTTGGGCTTCTGGACATTTTGAAATCAAGAGGTAAGTGATGATCTTGGATCCACATGGATTACTTTGGTTGTTTTTGGTTTCCTTTCCTCAAATAGTTTAAAAAAGTAGTAGAGCATTTGAATAAGAAAATAGGTTTAAGTGTAGAACGGCAGTATGATGCAGCAAACACATTTTGCCTAAACATGGATTTAATCACGCATTATGTTGTGTTACTTTATAGAAAGTACTCTTGCTCCTTGCTTGCCATGTAAGGAACAGAAAAAGTGACTCTGTGATGAATTGCAATGTTTTGAGGTTATGCTGTAAATACGCCTTAAATACGTTGCCTATTGGCTTCTAAGTACAGGAAAGAAAACCATCTGTTTTGGAGTCCCATTCGCAATTTTTTTTTTCAGCATGAAAAACAGTTTTTTCTGTGTGGGTGTGAATGTGCATTGTCTTTCTCTGGCATGAGGCACATAGTATTGCATTAAAAAATGGCAGGAGACCTGCCTGAGTCATGCAGTTAAGACTTGCTTTTGCAGTTCTGTTGCTGGGCTGCAGTTAATCAGGTCTTACCTTTGGGGTTTTTTTTGAGGGGAGGGGGGTCAGTCATTTATATGCTCTTCTGTACAAATATTTCCTGACATTTAGAAATAACTATGTACTCTTCTGTGGTTCCCATACAAATTTAGTAAGAAGCTAAAAGTGGCCACTCTCTTGAGAGTTTTTTTGAACTTCTAACATTTTTCTGTTTGTTCAATAAAATTGGCAGTGATGAAGCAAAAAATATTGTCTTGCCATGATATGATTCATAAAATCCATCTGAGAGCAGTGTTTTACCAGCAGCGTGGCTCAAAGCACCACTTATTAAGATTGCCTTAAGACTTTTATTTTAAAATAGTTTTCAGTTTTCTCTGTTTGTGCCAATCTTTAATTGCTTCCAGTATAATTGCCATGTGAGTTGTTTGCAAATCCTGAAATCTTTAAGCCAAAGCAGTTTGTCTTTTCTGGGAATAGGAGTAAGAAAATTTATACTTGTTGATATTAAAGTATTCTGGTAAATTCCAGCATGTCCATGTTTAGGGCAGAGATCTGAAATCTGTCAGGAATATGTCCTTTTTTCCAACATTTAGCTAAACCGAACTGAATACGTAACTGAAATTTTTCTCTTGAAGTATTGAACTACCTGAATTTCTGTCCATCTACCTATCTACCCTTCTTCTTTCACAAAATCTTGTGTATGTAAATCATTATGGTGGCGGAATTGAAGATGTCAAAGCTTAGACTACATAAGCACTGTGTTGTTACCGCCGTAGACACGTGTCCCGGTAGTCTTTATTCACGTGATTACCTACAATCTTTTCTCATCCCCACAGAGGCCCCATGCTTGGTGCACAAGATGGCCAGAGCTGCGGGTGGCGCGTGCTGGAAGAGCATCCGTCAAGTTCCTGCTGCTTTTACTGCACATATGGTGAGATCTGTAGTAGACAGAGATTGTAAGAAGGGAAGGGGGGTCTTGTGTGAGATTTGTAGGTGCATACACGAGACAAGGCTTACACTTGCTTTTGCTTCTATGCAGTTGAGAACTGACCATTTCCCCACCTTTGGCTTGCTTGAATTTGATGTGTGATTTTGTTTGTTTTTCTTAAGAGCTCTTTTTTTTTTTAATTACTTTATTTTGGTGGTGTTTTTTCTTTTTCTAAAAGAGCTCTGGGTTGAACATTTAGAGTGGCTAATAATCTGAAAAATCAAGGTCTGTCTATTCCCAGTTCTCTATTTTGACAGTGTTCTCCATTAGGTGATTGTGAAAATCAATTTGTGAATTTGTGAAGCCTTCAAACCCAAAACAATAATTGTTGTAAAAACATTTTGAGGTAAATGTAATAGTCATCTTTAGAGTTGGGTTTCAATTATGTTCAACAAAAAAATTGAGGGGCTATAAACTGAGACAAAAAGAAAGCTGCATAGTGAATACTGTGGATTCAGTGAATACTGATCTTTTACGCTGGAAGGCAGAATAAGTAAAAGGAAACAGAAGGGGCTCTAATCACACTTTTTTTTAATCCACAAACATGATAATGCATCATATACTTTGAGTGACCTGAACATTGCTAATGTTTTAGCAATGTTCATTACATACCAAGCTGCAAGTACAAAAGTAAACAATGATTATACAGGATATGCAAATATGAGAAATACTTTAAAACATTTTCCATCCTTAAGGCTACTCAGATTTATAAATAGAATGACAGATGTTTGACTGTTTGTCTAAAATAGCAGAATCTGAATATTGATACAATATTGACATAAAAAGAAAATCGCATACACTGGATATCCCTTTCCTTTTGGATATCTTGAATGTTGATTCATGTCTCTTCTGACTCGAAAAAAAGAACTTAGATATGTTTGCCACAAGTGAAACAAACACCCATAATCTGACATGTGTGCACTGCGACAGGTATGTTGGATACAATAAATACTGCTCAAAAGCATCAATTGACAAGTACATGCTCTCGGGAAGGATGCAGCTAACGGTGCTTATAAATATGGCTCTCACAGATGTCTAAACTTGCAACCTTGAAAGGCAAATCTTAATGGATTTCTAACCCCAAATGTACATATACTGTTACTGTGCTATGCTGCAAAGGGACAGTCCCCACGCACTGCTACTAAATGTATATTTTATGGTTTGATGGGAAATAGATGGGAAAATGGCAAACTGCTCTGGCAATGTGTGGTGCTGCCTTTTTGCTGCTCCTTATGTTGCAAAATGTGTTATCCTGAAACACCTAAAAATGCTTCTAGCCCATGCCCAGTGAATATGCAGTCCAGGTATGTGTATTCCTTACTAAATAAAGGCAAGTGCAATAGTTAAAATTTGTATTGTTGTTGTAAGAGATGCACCATAGCTATTCCAGGTGAGGAAGAACAGATGAATAAAATAAAATTTGGAAAAGTTTTTCTACTACCATAGTATTTAACAGAGTTTAAATGCAAAAATACAGATTTCTGTTATCTTGAGGTAATGGGTATTAACTCTGAAAGGTTTTTTTTAGGCAGAAATGATTTTCAAATACTTTCTTTTTTCACCAGCCCTGCCCCCCCCCCCCCCCTTGCAATGTAAAAGTATGTCTGTCTCTATCAGGTACATGATACTTTTACCTCCTGCCTTCAAGATTACCTGTTACCTGTCTGTCACCTAAAAGGAGGTGCTACATGACACTGAAGTGTCAGTAGATTGAGGTAAGCCTGGAGGATGAGACCTGGAGGACAAGGAGAGAAGGGATTTCTGAATGTACTTTCTTTGGCTCAGCCAGTTTGTTTGATCAAAGCATTTTGCCTAGTACTTTTAAGCTCAGATTAATGTGTACAATATGAAGGTAATTTGCAAAATGACTCTAAAAAAAGCTTACCCCACAGTAAAACTGCCCTTCGGATGACTCACCAGCCTATTTACTTCTCTCCCCCAACACAAATAGCATCCCATAGCTCAGTTCAGACCTCTTTAAGCATTGCCTTAGTACTGGCACATCCTTACCTTTGAGTTTGTTATCAAGGACCTATGCTCTTATTTGATGTGTTTTGATAATGTCAGAATACTTTGCCAAGTGTAAAACTTGCAGATTGTGATACTGAGCCACAGGAAAATTGTGACTTGCCAGAGACTATGGGTTAGTAACAGAGCTGCAGTTAGCTGGTGTTAAGTAATAGGTCATAGGGTCTTCTCTTGTATTCTGCAAGTGCAGGTTATTTAATGGGACTCTTTCTTGGGGTGTTACACACTTAAAGATAATGATGAATGCAAACAAATTAGGGAAAAAGGAGATACTGACTAAAATATCACAGGAGTTTCTATAGTGTATGAGAACGTATAAATTCTTTATGAAGCTCACCAGTGTTCTCTTTGGAAGACTGTGGCTAGACTACATGTAGACAGCACTGCAAGACTAGCAGACTGAGTTCCTTAGGTGTCACAACTCTTGTGTTTTACTGCAAGCACAAATTAAATTCATTAAACTAAACTAAATATAATAGACACATTACACAAAGTTATCCCCAGGCTGGATATTATCTTTTGCAGATATGAGTTGTAAATGTTACTTTGTAAATCCATTGGTGTCTTAGGTAAATCACAGGTTTCTTAAGAGGACTTACTAAGTACAGTCCTCTTAAGTACAGTTTCAAAATCTTCACCAAGGATATTTTGCTGTGGCAGGCAAAACAGTGAAATCAGAAAGAACACCCTGTAGCTTTCAGCCTGAACTCATTTGTTGTTACGAAATACACAAAACTTGAGAGTGGGCAAACCAGTATTGTTCTGCCTTACCTAGTTTCCTGGTTACCTTTGAGCCTCAGCCACAGAGCTGCTTTTAGTTTCTCTCTCTTACTACAAAGAATAAAACAAAAATCTTAAAAAGCAATATTGCTTTGTTAGAGCAGCTTTTTAAGCTTTCTCATGCTTCTACTCAATTTGTATTATTTGATATCTACTGTTAAACTTGTCACCTGTAAAACCACATATAAAATCAGAGGTGCATCCTTGTATTGATTCCTGAAAACAGCAAGCTTAATCCTTCGTAGATCTATTTTGTCTTCAGCCTTTTTGATGGCCATGGAGATAATAAACACACACAAGGGGCAGCGTAGGGTAAATTCTATGCATGCTTTCTTGCCTTTTCCCATCTATTTTCACACAGCCATGCATTTGAGTTTAGTTTCATTTCACATACTAAAATTCCAACACAAAGCTATTGAGACTGTGTTGAGCATCAATCTGTTTCTGAAAAGCATTACCAGCAAACTTGTTCACTCCACTCCTTGTAAAAACTGTTTTTGTCTGTGAACAAATCATTAAAATTGATAGCTTTCTGATCTAAGTTTTCTACCTCATCATGAGCCAAGTGAGCACGTTCTGGCTCCTGCTGGAGACTGTAGTAAGAGAATGGTAAGAAGGAAGCCCACATGCTCATCACAGCTCATGAAGAGTGGCCAGGTACAGACAGAAGTTTTTGGTTAGCTTCTTTAAGTGAAGTTTCAAAGGACTTTCTCATCAAGTAGTTTGTTGATACCATCACAAATCTTTTTGAGGTAAGGCTGACAATCCCCGTCAAGACTGTACAGGGCAGTCAGAAATTCCACATCTGCAAAATGATTGAAGACATGGTTGATACGCCCATGGGATCTTGGTGTCAGGTGCCGATCTACTAGTTCATGCACAAGGTCTTTGCATTCATTCAGAAGTTCTGCAAGAACATTTCTGTCAAATGTGTATTCTACCTCATAGAAACTGACAATTGTCATGGCAGTTTGGTTCAGCTTCTTCCTGAACTTGTCTACAATTTCCAGCTCTTCTTGGTTGAACTGATTATTTCGATAGAGGATCCCAATTTTTATTGCCACTTTAATCAGGTCCTTCATGATTTTATGAGCTTCTTTTTTGTTTCTTGTGTGCTCTTTTGTTACTTTGTATAGCTCATCAAAGATTTCACTGCTGGTGTCATCAATCAGCATGTTAGCCATGGTTTTGGTTGCCATTTTACTCAGGATCTTTTTCTGGGCTTGTAGTGCAAGGTTCTTGGAACTGAAACAATCAGGACCTGTTGCAGGATAGCAGAAAAGAGGGAAAATTTTAATTTTACTTTGTGAGTAATTTTCACAATCGTTTTTGAAAAGTAGTACAGGTAGTTTGTGCTGCATTGAGGCCTAGGATCAATAAATACAGTCAGTATTACAATAATGGGAATATTTCCAACACTATTTCCAGGTGTCCTTAGGGTCTCAGATACCAGCATTTCAGGCCTTTTCCTTGTTGTCAGTAAGATTTTATTGTTGTTGTTTACCAGTTAAGAGCAGAATATTCTGAGGGGAAAAATCAATTACAACTCTTTGCTAGTCTCTTGATTTTTAAATTTAAAATCAAAATTTTCTTGGCACGTAGAAATGTGCTTAGAAAGGTAAGTAAGCTGTCAGATGAGTGAGATGAATTACTGACGAACACAAGAACTGAAAGAATTATACTTCTGGTCATTGGGAGTCACTGTTGTTCCACAGTAAGACTAAGCAGCAGCATGTAAGGGCTGACGGAGCAAATCCATAAATTTCTAATAACTATACCTATATTTTGAGGGGGCTTGTTTGTTTTTTACCAGCTTGTAAAATTCTAGAGCCTCCATTTTGTGGATCACTGGTGCTTCAGTATAGGTGATTCCTGCCCAAAGCAATTACCTGAGCTATTTGCTGTGCATTCATCAAATAAACATGAGTATCTTGGATTTTGATTTATTCATCCATGTAAGCTTCGCTCAGCATAGTACATAAGTATGCAGTTAATTTTTGAGCATGTGGCTACTCCTGGACCTTATCCAGTGAAGTCTGTAGTTATTACTTTGGATTAATTTTGACCTTTCTCTGTCCTTCACATTTGGACTGGTTTTTAACAGACCTCAAGATTTTTAACTGACCTTTTAACTAAAAGAAACAGATTTCATATGAATTAATTATCCAGTTAAATACTGGAAAAAAATCCAGTAAATACAGTGGGGAGGTGCCTGTCAGCTCCAGGAGCATTTTATCATTGTAGCAAAACAGTGATGAGCAATGCTTTAGTATGAGACTCCTTCCTCCCGCTCCCCTCGCATCTTGTCTGGCTGTTTGCTGGGCTGCAGGGCTGCTGAGCTGCGGCAGTGGAGACGGGGACTCCTCCTGTACCAGGTGGGACAGCCCGGTCTGCACCGTGGGAGACCAGGATCTCTGCTGACCCGAGTGGGGAAGGAGGCCGTGCTACTTCAGCTGCTCTTCCAGCTGTGGGGGAATCAAGGCAAAGAGGTGTAAAAAACCCAAACTTTCCAATGCTGACTTGATTTTAGAGCCTGAGTAGGGCTTGGGTTGGTTGAGTGAGCTCATGAGGCCCTTTCCAGCCTTTAGCACGGGAATGCTTATCCGCTGATCACGCTGCAATTCTGATGTGTAGCTGTGATTTGCGAGTGTTTGTACATGAACGTGTACATGTCCCCTAAAGCAGGGACCCATCCGCAGCCTCGCTCACACTGCAGTGGCTTGACCACAGGCTCAGTGGTCCCTTACGTTGTCTCATGAGCCAAAGTGATGCTGGGCGCCAGTGCTCTCTTCAAATAAATCACATTGTGAATTGAAAGTCTTTGGATTAAACAAGATTTTTCGAGTTAGTGAAAATACCACATTAAAGTGGTCACCTTTCCTTGTGTGCTGCCACTATTGAGCAAATTGTGCTGTACTATTGAGCAAAATGAAATAGTAACATTTAATTTTAACTGAACCACCACCTGGAAAAAATAATTCAATGTATTTAAAAGAATTATCTGTCATTTAGAAGGAAAATTGTGGGCCTGATCTGCTGACTAAAGGAAGTAGAAAAACTATGATTTAATCTAGAAATGATAAAACCAGGATGAAACAATTCTTTCACTTTGCAGTACATGGGTATGTAAGTGGTCTCCATGATGAATAATACTGTGTATTGACACAGTAAAATGGGAGGTTCATATTAGTGTCTGTTTCTGTAGTATTTGCAGATGCAGTGGATGCTGTGGATACAGTTGTTTAGTTTCTGTTCTGAGCAAAAACTAACTGCAGCAGATTTTTAGAATATTAACACCCGGGATAATTTAGTTTCCACTTTCCGTAGGTGATGTTCCAAATGGCTCCCTCCATGCTTAGTTCTGTGGGACACGGGGGGCGTGGCCAGAACCATTGTGGGTCCGTGGCTTGAAGCAGGGGCTGAAGTAGCAGCGTGCAGAAATAGGTTGCAAGGCAGGTAGCACGTCCCACCCGCGCAGCGAGACTGTGCAGGACCCCGCGGAAGAGCCGGCAGCCACCAGCAGACTCAAACACACGCACGTGTGGTTGCCTTCCCCTGCATATGATTTCCAAAAGACAAGATTTGGTGTAAAACTTCTAATGAACTTACCAGAAGTAAGTATACAAATAACAAAGCAGCAGGATTGTGTTTCTGTCTCTATACTGGATTCAAAGTCCTGATAACTTGCTTTTCAAAGATTGCAAGTAGACGTGATTAAATTCAGATTTTCATGAGGACTGCAGGTTTACTGTAGAAGCCTTTTCTTGCTGCAATACAATGCTCTTACACAAAATATAACTTCTTTGCCTCCTACGTATGGCAAATCTATTTTCTGCTTTCTTTCACATAACAAATCAGGAACAACATTATAGATGCTATTAGCTTTGAGGAACATTTAGAGAGAGAGAGAGAAAAAAATAAATAAAAAAATACTGAGCTTTGCTAGGTAACGATTAGTTTCCATTAGGATTTCTGGCATCTTAGTTTTTCCTAAAGTAGGGACTGGTTCTGTATTTGTATTTTCTCTCTTGCTTTTTAAATCCCCTAATGACTTGTGTATCATAAAAGCTATTCAAAAAGCCACGTGATCTTCCATCCTACAAAAGTGCAGTTCTTTAGAGCTGTATTTCTGCAGTTGTTGTATCTGAAACGTGAATGGATCCCTGGCCAGCTATAGGTGAGGTGACCTGCATCTTGGCAAAATAGGCACGGATGTCTCACCTCCCAGTGACAGAGATGCTTAAAGGAAGTACAGAAAAGTTTGCAAATTTAGATGGAGTTTTACAAATTTTAAGAGCCTTTCTGAGTATAAGGTAAGAGTATCTATAACATTCTCAGTATTTTCATTCCACATAGTTGTAAACCATGTGAAATGGTTAGAACTAAATGCTTCGCAATACTGCTTTCATGTACATATCCACCATCTATTATGTATACAACACACAAAGCAGAAACAGCATGTGCTCGCATGGTTGTGCATAGGAGAGAGCATGTAAACATAGTCCTGGAAGCAAACATGCTGAGCACAGAGTCCATTTCACTTGCAATTAGCCTTAAAAAGTTTTACAGCCAAGGATATTTTCTGCCTAGGCAAAAAGCTGGAAGACATGTTGAAATGAGCTCTGAGATGAGAATTTAGAGTAGGAGTTAATCTGCAGAGTTTCTGTGGAGGTGGCCATGTGCGTTTCTTTACTGTGTTGGCAGGCTTGCTTGGAGAAGAGGGATATAGAACAATTTATCTGTTTTCGTCGCACTTGCATAGTTAAGTTTGCGTATTTGGCACTGGCAATTGTTACTGTAGTGCTTACTGCACTCTGTACTAATTTATCACCTTCCTTAACTGTTGACTTCACCTGCCCAAAGGCTGCTGACATTTGCAGCTGTGTCACCTCCCCTTACACCCCAAGCACTGGCCCTGCTGTTACCTTGCTAACTCTCAGCAGCTGGTGATACGCTGCACTTTCAAACTGCTGGAAGTGCAGAGACCAGGAGCATACTGAAGAGGTAAGTTGGGCTATCGTAAATCTAAGAGCTAAGCTGACAGCATTAGGAGGTCACAGGACAACAGCTGGTTCCTGCGGCCTGGCAGGGGTAAGAGGAGACCAGAATGGGAACAGGCCTTGCGTTGTGCTCCTGCTGTGCTATAAACACGCAAGGGGCTGCCTCTCTCTCTCTGAAGGAAAGGAAGGTATGTAGGAAAGGACAGATAACGATCAAGAGGCTGAATTATTTTTGATACTCGTGAATCTTCCATTTTCAAAACAATGCAGTCTCTGCACCAGGAGACAGGCTTTAAAAGGGTCGGCAAAGCTGCTGGGAATGTGGGCAGCCACCTGCTCGCCTGCCCTGCCCGCTGCTGCAGGGGCACGAAGGCGCGCAATAGGCGGGCTCAGCAGGTTTGCTGTGGCTGGAAGTAGCTGTATTTTGAAAATCTTTGTAAGAAACACACCCAACTGAGCAGAAAAAGGAGTGTGCTCCTTGTTTGATGGAGAGTTTTGACAGGTACCTGAGAATGCATGAGGCCACTGTCTCATAAGGCTTTTACAAAGAGTTAAATGAGCGCTGTATATCTAAGCGGTCAATCAAAAGTTGCTGCTCTTGTTGATGCTCTGATGGGCCCTGCACTTACCTTCACTTCTAAATAGTTTATAAGCATAAATAATCTTACAGGAAACAAGAGCAGCAAGTTTTATTAGGCCGTTAGGTAAAACCAAAAATGTAGAAGGACAAAGACGAGGTAGCACAAAAGCAACAACAAATTATTTTGCTTAATTTGCACCAGCGACAAAATGTTAAGAGCTACTAAGCTGCAAATTAATTTGTTTCACTTATCCTTTACATGCTATTTATATGCTGTAAGAATGGTTAGAAAAGTGAATGACAGAACTCAGGATTTCAAAATACCTCTAAAATATATATTTTAGGAAAAAAGAAGTGCACTAAAAGCACTGCTGCTGTTGTATTTTAGTGCTGTGCAACCAGAGAGCTCGTTGTAAATGTGTGTATTACTCTTGGACAACTACAGGATCACTGCAGAAGAAACATTCAGTATTTCCAGTAATTTTAAGCCAAGAGATCCAATAAAACAGATGGAATATATCAGTTTTCAGGGAGGGCCAAATTAAATGTGTAAGCACACAAGGCCCAGCACTCAAGTTCCTAATGCTTCCAAATTATGCTATGAACCTAAAAGGGTTGCTCATTTTCATAATGGATCGGGAGGTACAGACTGGTAATTATGTGATCTTAGGAGAACATACTGGTAACGGAAGTCTGAAATCAAAATTTGGATATGCTGAAAATGGCAGCAGCAGCACTGCAAAGAGGAAGCATGACTGAATGGAAAGAAAAAAGATCTTTTTCCTTTCAATATTTTTTACAAGCAGCAATTACTTTGCAGAAAAGCACTCTCTGGCATCTACTGACAGGAGATTGCTAACAGTAATTTTACTTCAGCAGCTGGATTGCATTTTGGACTTTATTGTATTAATACATTGCCCCTATGTTCTAGCGTGTCTTTCAGTGCCTGGCGAAGATGGTGGTAGGCGAGGAGATCCTTTCTCTGAAGAGAACAGGAGCAAGGCAGAACGCCCAGGTGGGCTGCTGTCCTCGCCCCAGGGATGGCTCCAGAGCCTGGCTCTGGGGCACAGGAGTGCGGCTGCTGCTCCAGGAGGTCTGCCTGAGTTGCCAAGGAAGAGGCTGGCTGAGCTCCTGCTTGAATTGGGTAGGATTTCTTTTT
This sequence comes from Nothocercus julius, assembly GCA_013398735.1. NCBI lineage: Eukaryota > Metazoa > Chordata > Aves > Tinamiformes > Tinamidae > Nothocercus > Nothocercus julius. The sequence continues at coordinate 7,159,849 of VZSV01000026.1, read as the reverse complement.
GGCCTTCAAAATGTCAGTGATTTTTCAGTATATGCTACATAGTAAATTATAGGTTTTAATTAATGAAGAGTTTAATTTCAGTCTCTGGAAGAGTTTGTGTTTAATCTCCTTTGCCTTTCCCACAATTATGAGATTTCTTACAACGATTTCCTAACAAAGACACTTGGCGCTTAAAAATAAGATAATATGTTGATTATGTAACAGAAATTTTGATACATTATAATTACATTGCATCACATTATAGTATTATCTGTAAGGATAATACCTCTACAGGAAAGCTTGCTTGTTATAATATTTGGCCATGCAGTTTTCACAGGACAGTAATAAGTTTTTCTATGTGCAAAGCAAATGTTTACTGCTCAGGCAGGACATGGTCTGTGTGGGAACATCAGGCACATAATGAACAGTAAATGTTTTATCTTGTTAAGGAAAAAAATCTCATAGACTCCTTTAAAAGGATGCAGCTATTGTATTCTTCCACACAAAAGTAACAATTATCTAGAAAAGATATTTTCTTGCCAAAGTATTATTTGCCACTGATAAAACTTTAAAGATCTTGTAGCTATCCTGTTTTTATCCAGCCACAATTATTGCAGCAACTTGTCTTTCTAGATAAGAATTTGTAGAATGTGCTTTTGGAGCTACTTTATCATCAGTTTCCAAACTGATAGAGGCAATTTTGAACAAAAATTTGAACAAGATCACAAGGACTGAGTAACAGAAAGTAGAGCCTACATTATCTAAGCACCTATGATATAGCTACACATCTGGGAACCCATCTGCTGGAGTGATTTCACTTAAAGCTGTTCAGTTTTGTGGTACTATAGTAAAGTTTAAAATCCTAATTTGTCTTCAATGTACAGTGTTATTCTTGCTCAAAGAACTTAGTAAGAACTTTTTTTTTTAAAAAAAAAAAAGTAAAACCCACAGTCAGAACAGATAAATTTACCTATAAGGCAGACGCTATAAATCTGTGCTTCGAGCGTTCACTTGCTCTCTGCAAGGCTCAGGCTCCTCATTTTCCTGATGTAGGCGAGGGGTTGTGATGCCAGGGAGCAGCTATGCTCTCTTTCTGACATCTTTGGTTTGAACAGCAGTGCTCAGACCTGGAGGGAATTACCTCCGCATTTCATGAATGATTTAAACAGATTCTTGATCAGGGTGCATCTTCTGGCAGTGTGAGGGGAAGACAAGGGCTAGTGGAGGGATGTGGCTTTGTGCCCGTTAGCTGTAACAGCGCTGGCTCCTAGTTCACCAGGATGCACCTGTACCTTAAATGCTTGTCCTTTCTTCAACAAGAAGAAATGGCTCCCAGCAGGAATTTTAATAATATGCCTTTGGAAAAGCAAGGCCTGGCAATATCAACTCTAAATATTCAACAAGGCCTCTGTGCAGTATGTTTATTTTGAATAGATTAAGTGCAGCCAATAAACGGGCTGTTTTTTTTTCTTTTCCCATTCTCTCATTAAGAGAATTCTGAGGAATTATTTTTGTGACTTTTAAGCTGTTTCTTGTTGCAGTACATCATTCTTTCTCTAGAGTTATACTTCCTTGCCTTTTACATAGAGTTATTTTATTTTTGACTCTGATATATTAAGAATGACATGAAAAATAACCACTTCTACACTCTAAGAACGTACAAAATTCCATAAGAAATCAGGCCTGTCTGAAGAGGCTGTGAAACTGTGAGCTAGCATGCCTCTGCTGCTTAATATGAGGCCAAAAGTAAAACATAAAAGCCATTTTTCCTAAACAAGGTCAAGGTGATTTGAACTTCCCGAAGACAACAGGCTGCATCTGCAGCAGGCACAGGCTGCTGCTGAGCAAGGTGCCTCCCCAGCTGCACTAGAGCGAGAGGACAGGTGTATCAGCCCAGAACAGCAGCCATGGAGAGCGAAGCTAGTGTCGCTGCAGAGCACACTGTTCTCTTCACCATCCTGTTAACGTTCCTTAGGTATACCCAAAATAGCCTGTTTGTCCCGTATAGTGACAGGGAAGCAACACTCTTAATTCACTCGTAAAGCTTGTGTGTGTGTGTGTGTGTGTGTGTGTGTGTTTAATGCTGCTTTTTTAATATTACTTGGAGTCCAGTGCCTTAGCACTTAGTCACACTCTCACTTCTGATCTGTGCTTGGCTGCAGAACAGAGAGAATATCAGCTGTTCTAACCTACATTTTAAACAGTTTTGCTTCATTTACCATAATAGGTTAACAGGATATCAGTCCAGCTCAGACCTTACAAACATGGCAGTGAGAATTTCTTTGCCTTTTGAAGCAGAAAGTTTTATTTTGCTCAGTTCTGATTAGCTGATATTTTTTGCTGTAGCTTTACAGCAAAGGTGCTGTATCAGAGCTGAATTTTGCTTGTGCAAGTCCATAAAAGACCTGAGAGCGTCCTCCCCTTTTGAGTAAGGACTACTGATAATATCAGTGTCTGAATGGTGCCATGTCTGGTTGCTTTTAACTCATTTTAAGAGCCTCCCCCCCCCCCCCGGCCTTGGCTTGAAGTTTAAAGATTCCTTTAGCACTTCTTACAGACAATCCTATTATGGTCTTGCTGAAACAAAACTCTTGCTATTTCATTATAAAACAACCTGTCTATAGTGAGTTAGGTCAGTGCTATAGCTACAAATGGACAGTGGTGTCAAAATAATAATAAAAGTAATCAGATTAGTCTGTCTGAGAAGCATATGAGTAAACTCCATTTACTTGGAGATGCTGGCAAGAGGGGCATGACATTAGGAGTAGTGCAGGGTTTTTTTTTTCTCTTCTTGAACAGAGAACAGTATATGTGAAATAGCTACCCATGAGCAAACACTCCTTCTTTACATAAAAAATCTAACTTGAACTTGTCAGTATTGTCAGTCTGGGGTTAAACTGCTGCCTCGTTTTCAGACTGAAAGGGCTAGAAAAATGTTTCTTAATGATGGCAAAGCTGAAACTGAAAAGGCAAAAGACAGGAATATTTAAAAAGAAAAGGAGAAGCTGCTTGTGCCTGTTTACTGTTGCTCCCAAAGGAGGACAACAAAACTAGAAGATTCTCCATTATTGTTTAAAACAATGCTCTACTGTTTGCCTGGTTATTACTGCATTGGATTTTTATGGTTTCAGAATGTTTGGCTGTGTAGAGTCCTTTACATGTTTGTTTTTTATTGCCTCTGGAGAAGGATTAGCTACTGGGGAGATGGCCAATACAGATTCAAAATGGAAAACTCTGACCAAAGGAAAAATTAACTACAGTCAATGCAGCTGGGATTCATCACCCTCTCCATCTCTTATAACTCTTTGTGCATCTACATGGGGATTCACTGGGAGGAAGGCAGCACATGTTGCCTCGTGCCTCAGATGTGATCTATAACCCTGATTTTCTTTAAGATGAAGCCTGGTTAGGAGTTTAATATTTCCTGTGGGTGTCCTACTCTGCACTACTCACCTGCAGCTTTAGATTACGCATCCTATCAAGTTGCACAAAACACTGAGAATGGAATATGTGGTGGCTTCCATCCCTGGGAAGAAGGATGCATGCTGACATGAATCTGTCCCACAGGAATTAGACCACCTGCTATATTCCCCAGAATTGTTTTCTGAAACCCTGTCATAAAGAACAACCACTGTTTATTTAGCATTTGTTTATACAGCATGTTGGAAAAGTACTGAAACTGCTTAGTTTACTGTCATTTCACCTTACAATTTGGTAAATCCTTCTTTTTTAGAGATCTGATCTTGCATTTCGTAGTCTCATCAAGGCTTTACTGAATTCAGTATTCTTACTGCTGACCAAGTCTGACAAAGCTTACTTCTTATTCAGCTCTCACCAATCCAGAAGGAATAAAAGTGCATTAGCTCTCCACAGTCTTATGTTTCACAAACCCCAACTGAGGAAAAATACTGGTTCCTTTCTCAAACAGCAAGTTGTCACTAGCCTGTTGTGCACGGCTACGTGCAGGCAGTCCACCAGAGAAGACCTTCTGTCAAAGAAGGAAGGGTCAGACTGCTTGGATCCCAATTCTGAAAATAGGTCTGATTTTCTATATCAGGAGGGTCTAACAACCATGTGATGGGCTTCTCTGGACAAATAAGATCCTGCTCACGCATTTTGCAGGTTTCAGCTTTTCCTGAAACAGCATCTGCTTGTAGTTTCGCTTCTGTATCCCTGCAGCTAGCACAGAATAGCCCAGGCACTTGCTGACTGAACTGATGAACAACAAGCAGAAAGGGATCGCTGCTGCACGGAGCCTTCAGTCAAATGCTGTGTTTGTAGCCTTTTAAATGGTGACTGGAGTCTTAATAAGGAGCAATCATATACTATATACCTGTCAGTCATTACTCTTAACTCATATACCAAACTAATCTCGAGTATCCTATGAGTTTGCACAAAACCTGGAAAACAGTGAGCCAATTTTTATGCTCCAGATATAAATATCAGATCATCTATTGCTATATAAGGAATAGACTATTAAGATTGACATGTGAATAAACTCTCTGAGAAAGTAATCAAGTTGAGTGATATTCTAAAACAGAACTAAGTCGTTTAACTTTTACTAACAAGCATTGTTCATTTAATGAAACTTCCTAAGGCGACTTAGACAAAAAGAAAGCCTGCAGTTGTGCCCATAGTGATGTAGCACAGCCTAATATAATTAACATGAGGTCAATGTCCTTATCCAGGTTTGGAACAGAAAGTCTTTTTTTATTCTTTGTGTCTCATTTTAATTATTGTTAATTTGAGCTGCTAATTTTGTGCCAGAGCCCTACGCTACATTATATTTGAAGCTCCCCTTGGCCAAGCATTTAGTAGAACTTTAATTCAGCTGACCTAACCTCCATGGACTTATTTTTGTCACCCAACTCAAAGGCTGGCATGCCTTTTTTTTTCACTTTTTGGCAAGTCTATGCAAATAGCTCCCTTTGCAGTGATGGGTTTGTGTTCCTGTGAGCCGCTGGTGTCGCAGGGGGCCCCGCGGAGCTGCTGGTGCTCGGGCCTGTCCGTGCTGCTGGCCCGGCCGCCCCTGCCTGCGTTTCCTCAGCCGCTCGCAGAGCTCTCCAGGTTTGCTGCAGGGAGGATGCTGCCAGCATCAGCCTGCTGCCTGCCTCTCCTTTCTTCAAGCACAGAGCCTGAAGATAGCTTACAGTTAACTTTTTCAGGGTCCTTTCCCCAAATATTAGATCCTGCTGTGTTTACAGAGAATATACGGGTAAAAAGCTTTTATCTTTCCAGCATGCTAAACAGCTATTTTTCCTGTGTGAAATATGCTCATGGTAAAACCAGATTTTCTTACTGAAAATGGGCACCCCAGTGAGCCTCTCAGACTAGCGTCCCACTATGTGAACTCTCATTAAGTGCATTCCAGTGGTGCTAGCTTAGCGTTACATCAGGACACACTGATTTCACTTTAATATACACTGAAATCAGTGGTGAGAAGATTTTATCAAAGAAATAAAATTCAGGAGTGCAAGAAACCTCCCTTGTATATCCCTAGAAATCAGAGTAGCACTTCAGATTTTATGAGATTTTGACAAATGGAGACAGTGAGTAAAAAAAGATAATGTCAGCTGTCATTGCCTGAATTTTGGTCCCATGCTCATGCATGGAATAGGCTCATCCATGTCCTATAATTCATGCATCCCATAACTCACACATGGGACACAAATCACTTTTTAGTCACAGTCGAAGGATGTGTCTAGATAACTGAAAACATTAACACTAAAAATATAAATATGTAAATATGATACTCCACCAGAATTTATTCAGGCAGAATATTTTTTTTCTTAATCTACACATCTGTAATAATTGTACTGTTCTGTACACTGACCAAATGGAAGTTGATAATCTCATGAATATTGCAAGGGGTACAATCTAGAAAAATTCTTGAGATGCTTGAGAATTCTACAGATACCTTCTTTATTCCAGAATAAACAACAGAACTCAACCACAGAAACAATATGGCATGTTTAAACATGGAAAAAATATATGCATCTGAACGTATCTGCACCAGGTTTGGCCGTGCCTTCATTGACTTCTTTTACCATTATATACTTTTTCTTATTTTATGCTTACCTGTAAAGAATCTTTTTTTAAAAAGCATGCATTAGCTAATATCTACATATTGATAGAAGAGTCAATGAAATTATATGCATTCAGAGGCAATTCTCTTCTGTGTTCTGTTTCTAAAAATAACAAAAACTAAAAATGGTCAAGATGATGTAGTAAGAAAAGGTTATCTGGATGTTTGCTCAGAAAAAAACTATGGAGAATAAATGTTCAAACGAAATGTTTGCTTTTCTTTTCTTTATGAAGAACCTTTTAACATTGTAGAATAGCCTGACAAGTACCTGTAGGTCCTAAAGTTACATTTGATCAGAGAAATCTAGGAGGTGATCCTACCTCCTTTTGGATCGATCAGAACGTCTTTTGCTATATTTGGTGTTTCATTAAAAAATGTGCTTACTGGTGTCAACAATAGCAGCATAAACTGGCCACATAGAATTAAGATGTTGTAGATGATAACAAAGAGATTCCTTTTCCAGAGACACCCCCCTTTTCTGTCATATGCTCAAACTTGACCACAACAGTTTCCCAACAAAGACTGGCCTTATACCTGGCAGATGCTCTTCCCCAATTTCTTTAGAGGGAACTTGCTATTTAAAGGGGAGAGATTTAAATTATATTCTTTGAGTTTCACTGTGCCATGTTTCTTGGACTACCTAATCTCTGTACAAGCTTTTTGGTGTTGTAGCATACATTGCACAGGGGCTATTGCTTGAATTAACGTCCTGAACACAAAATATGTTTCTTCATTTTGTTCAGGCTCTGATCCCTCAGCCTGGGGATGGGATTAGCAAATGCAGAGGACTATTTTCTGACTTCTCTTTTTTTTTTTTTTTTTTTTTTAAAATGCTTACTTTTCGTTATGACAACTTCTCTAACAAAGAACGTGTTTGTGTTTGTTCTTGTCTCCTTCCTCCTTCATGTGTTCATAAGATAATAAGATAATTTGTCTGGAATACAGGAATGTAAATTACTTATATAATTGTATTAGATTGTATCAGTAATGGTATTATCCTTGCTTCAGTCTTAAAAAGAAAGGGACAAAAGGTACAGGACACCACATCAGCAAATGAAAAAGCAGCCTCAGATATAAGAATGGAGAAGTGTGCAGTTGATGACTAAAAAAAAAAAAAAAAAGTGTTTAAATAATATAAACTAATTCAACCAAGCTGTCATGATTTACAAGATTTCTAGAACTCTTAGTTCTGTATTACTTCTTGGCTATCATTCTTACTACATATGCTAGTTAATGTGTTTTGGTTAAATATGGGCAACTGTAATCACACTCTGTTCTGCAAGTCCTAGTTGTGTAATTTTTTTTCCTCCTCCTTTGTTATACAAGAAAAACAGACTTTCCTTTGCCAAAGATGGTGTTAGACCTCTGACTGCCTCTAATGTGGTCCAAATGATAAGAGTATGTTACTATGAAAGCCAGCTTAAAAAATTATTCTGCTAGTAATGAAATTTGATTTTTCTCATTTTCTGGGTTAATTGTAGGACCATCTAGATGCTAATCATTCATCTTACAAAACCTCCAACAGAGCTCTGCTTCAGGGAGAAAAGATGAGAGGGACCGCTGAGTCACATGCAGCACACGCTTCCGCTCTCTCTGCTGTTTAACTGACACTTGGTATTGCATTAATAGAGGCATCTCCTGGTTTGTTCATAACCATTCTGAAATATACCTGCTTTATTTCCTTTAGCTCCAAAGATGGAAGCTAAATGGAGTTTTCCTCCCTTTCCCAAGTTTTCTGAAAAATAATGTTCTTTCTACTCTCTTGTTTAACAGCAGTGGTTGGACAGGCTCACGTGCCTTCCCTGCTTCAGCTTTATGCACGTCCTACCCAGTGAGCACCGGCTGCGGTGCTCAGGGATGGGACGTGCGCATCGGAGCTGGTGCTGCAGCTCCAGAGGTCAAGGACAACTAATGTGACCTGAGGCTGCTTTGGGTAATATTTGCCTAGCAGATCAATAGAGGGTACAGTTCAGTATGGGCTTCTCTCCCCTTTCACGGTTACGTATTTCTTTCTTGTAATGTAGACAGTAATTTAAAACAAAACTGTTTTTTAATTATAGCAATACCCAAAGTGTCTGTTAGCACTAATTGCTGCCTTTTTCTGTATTTTTGGAGTTACAGGTTAGGATGCCCAACATTGACTTAATGTTTCAAACTTAATGTTTACTTGAGGAGGGGAATATACTTGGTAAAATTCTACAGTAACAGACATTTGCATGGAACCTTTAAAACATTCAGTGGAAAAAGTTTCCTTTGGTTCTTGCAGAATTTGCAATGTTACATTGTGGCACAGTGTTAGTGAGTGAGTTCCACGGAGTAAAACTGTTTTGTTTTGCTTTCTGCAACTGAGCTGTACAGAAATGAACTGCATGATCCAAATGGCCAGCAGAGTAAACCAAAGAGTAATGCTCATGAAGTCCTAGCTGACTGCAAGAGTTTAGTAACCCCAGCAAAGCCACTTTCATGTCAAAATATAAAATCTTTGTCCTTTGAACATACACAATAACGAACCTATTCTGCTCTGTTACTCCTGACCAAACTCACTGAAGGAGGAAGAGTGAATAAACAGCCATTTCTTTTTCCATGGCCAGAGAACAGCCCTCAAAACCCTTTTCAGTAGTACCCTGATTAGAATGGCTAGGGGCTCAGGAGACTCTCCGTTCCAGCTTTGGCACCTTGCTGATTTTCAGCACTATTCGCTTGCTTTTTTTAAGCTGAAAGCAAGTTGAAACCAATCAAAACAGGCTGCTTTAGCAGACACAGATTTTGCAGTTAAGCTCTGCTTAAACTTATTCATATAAATAGTTTTGCCATTTTATAAGATAGTTTTTGAATAAAATGAGCAGATTTTAATGTGAAACTAAACAAAAATATCCTGATTTTTTCCCCCTTATATCTGTCCAAACATGTCCTAAGCTTTTGCTGGCACCAAGGTAATCCTGTTAATGCAGTCTAAAGTTTAATAGTCAGATTGAATCATATCCCAAAGATGAGTCAGAGCACTGCTGCAGTTTGCACTGAGCAACCATAGGAAAATATAACCCTGGAATCAAAATGAATTTCTGGTCTTTCCTGTCTCTCCTGTCTCAAGGTTTGGACCCAGCCTCTGAAACCAGAGCTTGTTGCTCTTAAGATGTGAGGAAAAATCCTGTGCTGTAAACTGTAAAGTTCCCTCAACACTGACAAAGCGCTACAGTACTAGGACAAGGGAAGGAATACCCCCCCCCCCAATCAGATTTTTTTTAGTAGATTGACTGAAGAACAATAATTACTCTGGGCCTAAAGAGACTTACAACTGGACATATGTTATGGCTGTATCTACTTATTCAACTGAGGAGAGAAAATTTATGAATTGTGGCTATCCCTAGCTTTAATATAAACTGGAAACATTCTTATTAACTCCATTCTTAAGGAAAATACTAACTGATAGGATGTTGGAAATGTATGTATTTTTGATAAAATTCTGTAGGATTCGCACTGGTTGTTCTACCTACATCTGTGGTTTACAGTAGCTTTGCAGCATGGCTTTTGGCAGAGAAAGTGAGATGTTCCTGTTGTGCAATCCAGGTCTCTCTGCTCCTCTTCAGACTATTAGAGCTGATACTGAGCTTCAACCTTTGCACTTGTCTGGTAGACCTTAGTGTCCTTTTCGTGTATGTGTGAGGGGGAGCCGGAAGCTACATATATATTTAAACATTTCCTTGAGAAATTAAATTTTATTTTATTTTTATTCATTTTTATTTTATTTTATTTTATTCTTTTTTATTCTTAAGCAGAATGCAACATCATTAGATCCTGTTAGTCTTTCAGCATTGTAAAGCCTTTGCCTTTTAACCAGGCCTGGTCTTGCAAACATTTGCATAGACTTCCCTAATGGTACTCTAATTTCAACCCTGTGACACCGTAGGACCAACAGCAATAATTGCTTCAGAAATTGTTATTACTGTCCAAATATTTGTCATTTCATAGGATACCAAATGCATTTATTGGGATATCCTATTTCTAAAATATACATTGGATGAATTATTGTTGTCATTCTAGATGTATGAAGCACTAAGAGAACAGCCTTCTTTCTCACAAACTCAGCAGGATTAAATTACATACTTTGGAAGAACTGCTGCTTATTAAGAAATTATTTATGAGATGAATTATATCACTTCTAAATATATAAAGATTTGGGATGGCTTCCAACGGTTACTAAAGAAGTCAGCCAAGCGATGCTTTGCAATTAGAGCAGACTGATAATTTTGTTAACTTCTCTCTGCCCTGCCTTCTTTCTGCTGTTTTTTATGATTCAAGTGGATAATGTATTAACCTTTTACAGCAGAAACCTCACACGTCTCCTCTTTGCTATCCTTTCATGTAGTGATGATCAATAGGAGTCTCCGTGTATGTACTCACCACATGAAAGATTACTTTCTTGTCCATGTAGCTTCTGTTGGTGATGCTAAAGTTGTTGTGCTTAGTTAGGACCAGTTGTTGTACAGAGCTTCAAAGCTTGTAGCTTTTGAGAGCTCATTTGTGTTTGTATTGTTCATTCTCTGATAATGATCATGTTCAGAAAACCTTACTTTTGTGCAGAAATGACTGACCTCCATGGTAACGCCTGAAGTTCAAGTTATTCAAGGAGACAAATATAACTCTATGACCTAAATTATTAGCAGGGGAATGGAGAAACAAGAATGCTAAGCATAACAAAAATCCATTAAACCACTTCTTTTCCCACTTGCATTGGATGAACTTCACAGGTTTACAGAGGGATTATGCACCAGCTCTGCACTACAGCTGATGTGCTATACAGCACTTAAACTATCTCTCTATATAGTAAAAGATGTCGCCCCTCTCCACAGAGATTTGGGCTGTTTTCCTTAGTTACTTACCCAGGCTTACTTCTAGGCCTTTACAGACCAGAGTAGCCCATTAACTTTTTCCAAGGTGTCAAGGAAGATGATAACTAAGTCTGTTACTTATAGGCTTAATGTAGTTGTCAGTTCTCAGCTGAAAAAGGTTAATTAACCTGAAAAAATTAAAAATCTTGAAAATCACTGAAGTAGAGCATTGCAACAGGGGAGTGTATTCTTTTATGGAAAAGATTTCCCATTCCTGGCTATATTTGCTGCTGCTGCAGGGTTTCTGTTGTTCCGTGATAAAGGAGGACGTCTCCTCCAGAGTATAAAGGGCCTGTCTTACTTGCTAGGATTGCCTATTTTAAGTTACCACTCAAAGAACTAACTGGAATTATTTCTCTTTCCCAGCACTTAAGAATAGATAACAAATCTATTTGGGTATCTGGTGTATTTACTAGCTCCATTAATTGTTCATCTAGTTACTGATGATCCTTTACAGGACTCAAAGGGTTCTCGTCCATTAGTGCAGGAAAATGAAACCAGATTGTGTTACTTGCAAGGATGATTTAAAATGATGGAAATAATTCGTGTACATAAATAGTGCAACAGAAGCTCACTGCACAGTTGCCAGCTGAAACAGCAGCCTATTTTGTGCTATGCATTTCACTGATTCCTTTCCAGGGTGTTCCTTGTACATTAAAAAACAATCTACAGTTGGTGAGTTTGAACTGCTCTTTTCTGTGAAGCAGTTATTCCAGTGCCGTTTTCCAAAGGCTCCTTTTGAAAGCTCAAATACTGTGGCAGGGAGGTCTGCCAGGGAGGTCTGCTGGGAGCACAGGAATGCCGTCCTTGCCTGCTGTGTGCAGGCCCTGCCTGTCTCCTCTCGCTCTGCTTGGACAATTCACATGCTGTAATAGTAGCTACCACTTTTCTTGCTGTCTGTATGAATTTTAGCCAGTGGATTCATGAAGCCATCCCCTTCTTTACTGACCTGCAGGCAGAGCACAGCTTGACACAACTGCCTGCCTTCCTGCAGCCCTGCTCACCCTGTCATATTACTTACCCTGTCATATTGCTCCCTGTGGCAACATATTAAGGGGTTAACAGTAGAACAATCTACTCTTTTTAATAAGGCTTCTATAAGTTGGTTTCAGGAATGTAAGTTTTCTGGACATAGAAACTCAGGAAACAGACCATCTAAACTGATGTTTTCAAAAGACTGTAACTATCTGTGTGGGGGAGATAATACATTAGATGGCCTTGCAGTGCTTGATTAAAATTGAGTAGAGAAACCTTGGGAGTGTGAAGGATGGTATCTGACAATGTGAAAAAACCCTGCTTTTTCTTAACTTATATGTATACGGACAGCAGGAACTTTGGCTGCTCCCTATAGATGTAGTTGCTCCACACATTCCTAGGAGCAACCCAAGGTGGTCTGCAAGGCCATCCAGTTAGTCCTATCCAGACAGTGGATCATTCTGTAACACCTACAGCTGAACTACTCTAACTCATGTTTAATTCTGCTTACAGATTAATCACATAAAAGATACTTTAGGGCCATAACTCCTTAAGCAGACTTTTGTGGAACATCCACCAGGCTTTTTAAAACTACACTCTGACAAGCCGGGAAGCTTCTGTAAAACTCTTACTTATAAAGAGCAAGTATGAATAGTCATTTATGCCCAGAATTGAAGATTTTTCTTAAAACTATATATATTTTGCAGTAATGGAACATACAGAGAATCCCTACAAAACTCTTTAAGGTTACTGTGAGTCCTTAAGAGTATATGGATCTTAGGTCCTTTCTGGAGAGTGTTTTGAGGATCTTTTCTACCCTTACACATTCCACTGTCAGCGCTGCAGCAGGGTAGAAAAAGGAGTGGGAGGAAGAAGGAAAGAAAATCCTGCTCCCCTTGTCCCCCCAGTTGTGCTAAGTCCTTCATTCCATTAGTTGCTTGTGCTGGGCCATGGGCTTTTCCCTTTTAGACCAGGGCTGCATCTATTCCTGTCAATCTTGCAATTTAACCTTCTTCTGTCCCTTTGACAACAGCTGACCGTTCAGCGCTCTTCCAAAATAGCACTTAGATGCTCCAAAAATTATCACAGTTTCTCTTTTGAGTCACATCCAATGTGAACTATTTCAATTTATTTACTATATATCTGAAAGCCCTTTGACATCCCAATCAGTAGTAAAATGAAATAATCATTGATTTCTTACAAGATGTATCAGTTTTTCCACCATTATGGAGAGGCCTGAGAGGAAATCAGAGTAATAACTTTTGAATCTGTCTGCAAATAGCAACTCACACAAATAACACACATACATTAAAAAAGAATTTTAAAATATTTTCTAAATTTTTATAATTGGAAAGCTCTCCAAGCATGTTGAACAGAAATATCTTTCCATTGTGGCTGCAGAGTATATTTTGATTAATAAACCAATACCACATAACATGTTGATACTAATAAATAAGCACAAAATGAATGCTGTCAAGCAGAGTGTAGATCTAGCCAGTTGTCAGTGCTCAGTATTCTTAGCACCTAGCAGCACCTAAGAGAACATCTGCTCAGTGAGAGCGGAGGAATCCATTGGATTTGTGTTAGAAAGGTCTTCCTGCAATATCCTTATTTGGAAAAGAAAAATGAAAAGAAACTGAAGCAAGTTTATTTTTGGTTTGTTCCTTCAAGCAGAAGTTATGAAAATCCCCTTCTTCATGTCAAACTGTACAGAGCAGGATTTCATAGCTAATGTCATAGCTGGAATAATAATATGTTCAGTAGGCAGAATTTTTTAAGCATTGGAAAGGTGATGCCCGTATTAAAATATTTCTGATAGGAGTGTTGTTTGGCTTCTCAACACCTACATAACATCTAGGTTCAAGAGATTCAGCCCTATATCTTAATCTTACTCCACAGTCACTTCAGATACTAAGAAACCAATCTTTGGCAGGCGTTCATGTGCAACACCTAATTTTCCTCATTTGATAATCTCCCAGGGAAGCAGCAGTCTGGCTCTATTTATCACTCTTTTTTATAGATGCCATTAAAGACGCCTAAAAATGCCATCATGGGTGCTGCAGCAGGTAATCTGTCTGCAGCCCCCAAGCATCTATTCACTTCACAGGATCCCATTCTCATTATGCAGGTAGTTTCAATGCTTTTCAGAGGATTACAGTAATAGACCTTGAAGTCTGATTCATTGAATATGTTGTCTTAATTTTTATCTTTAAAGCCTTTCACAGCAACCAGTTTCTGAGCTATTTAAAATTCTCTTACTTAGTTAAAAAGTAGTATTGCTGCTGCCATGGATTTGTTAGATCTGTTTTGAGCTTCAAATAGCAGGCACTTAGCCTGGGAGCTTGTTCATTTTGCTCTCATAATGAGATACCAAATTTTCGCTCGTGTTACAACTCCGTACAACAAAGACCTAATTAGAAAACTCCCTAGCAAATGACAAAGCCTGGATTTTTTTTCTGCTTGAGGCATAATGTTTGAATTCATTCAGGTAAATCAGAAATACAGAAGAGAAGAATAATTTGGTAGATTAATGTAACCTAAACATTTTTATTCCCAAATAATTTGTATCAAGTTCCCCTTTTTCTTATCTCCATACAAAACTATATTCATTTTTTTCTAAAAAAAAAAAAAAAAAAAAAAGCACCTCATACTTCCCACATTCCCATTATTGTCTGCGAAGCTGTAAACCTCTTCCTGCTGCCTGTTATCCATTTTGGACGACACATCTCAGTATTTTTTCAGTTTACCTGATCACATCATGTTGGACTTTGTACCCCTCAGATTTCACACTCAAGCTGAGACTTTTCATTAATGGTTCCAGAATGACAGATTTTGGGAGGGAGTTAATCATGGTATCTCTGTTCCACCCAAGTATTATAAAATATCCAGGGAAAACTGAACTTTGAAAAGCTCTTACTGTTTGAACATTTTGACTTCACACAAACCCTAGGTTCTCTAGTCAGACTGTTTTGTGCATTTAGACATCAACTTTTGCTCTTTATTCTCGCGATAGGAATCCAGCTTCACACATCCGCTAATTAAGTACAATTGAGAATGGAGTGTTACTGTACAGCAATACTGCTGTTTCTTAGCAACCTCAACGATATGCTGGAGGATGTGAGAGAGACCCAAATAACAGCACTTTCAGGTTGAGAATTTCCACCCAGACTCAACTGCTAGTGTGAGAGCCATTTTACTTCAAATTTCTATTTGCCTCTGTCAGTGCTACATCTCTTACAGGCTCTAACAGCACGATTTTCACAGGCCAATAAGGCACTTGAGCGTTTCGTTTCCACAGAACTGATAATATCTGCTTTCTACTTCTGACTCTGAAAAATGTGTAAAATTTAGTTAGAAAAATATTTTCCTTTTTCCTTTGCAGATAATCACGTCTAGCACTAACTCCTCACACTATGCTATTAATAGCATATTTCTTTTTTTACCTTGGTATGGTTAAAAAAAAAAAAAAAGACATAAAAGATCACTTGGTAATTTTATTTTCCCCCCTAAGGCTAAGTAAGTATTTTGAGTACTTAAATTGCTTTACTGTATTCCAGGGATACATATGTCATATATTAACTAGTTTTAAATTGCACAGCAAGCACTGTTGTCACTGATTTTCAAAAATATTAATACAATTTTTAAAAGTCTAACAGATGAAATACGAATAAAAAGATCTTTTAAGGCGTGCTGAACCTCCCTGTGCTACCATGCTATGTAGTCCAAGTCTGTGCAATTGCCACTTGCATATGACACTGCTCTTTATTAGTATGAACCCTGTAGTTGGGTTTTTAGATTGGGCATATTCTGACATACAGAATAGGCAGCCACAGGAGTTTGCGAAGTCACACTGCTCTTCTCACAGGTTCAGCTTAAGTCATGAAAGTCCCTCACAGATAACTTGGGCATTACAACTCCTGCCAGAGTGAACACCCTCATTTCTTCACCTCTACAGCATGGCAGTGCTGTAGCCAGTCATGGGAAACACATCTCACATGGAACAAGAGGAGGAGCACAATGCCAGAGTTCAACATGGTACCATGCCAGCTATTTGGCTTCCTTTCTAGGAGAGAGTCTGAGCTAAAGGGCACTGCTGCTGTCTCAGCTCTGTGAGCTGCAGTGCAAGGTGCTTCTTGTCAGCAAATCAGCAGCTGTGCTGACCAGCTGCACCTGGTGCTTGTTGAAAGCCAAGAGGCCATGGTGGTGGCTGCTGCGTGTATGTTGATGGGTTACTTGCAGCAGGGGAGTGGAAGGAAAGTAGTTGTGGGTGGTTTGTGGCCAGACTGCATCACTTTGAAGGTAGGTGTGTGGCTTTTTGTTGTTACTGCTGCATTGTCTAACCTGGGAAGTCTTGAGATTGATATTTGTTGGAGGCTAGGATGATGTTTGGTGCAAGTACCATAATGTGTTTTGTTCTGGTCCTGTACGTGGATTTGCTGTTGGCCTCTGTTAGAGCCCACATACTGGGCTAGAAGGACACTTTGGCTTAGTGCCTGTTCTGTGTAGTACAAAATAATACATACACTGAGGCATGTAAGGAAAACTTCTGTAAGAAGCAGGGGCTTTTATTCACAGTGCTACAGGGCTACAGGAAAGAGTATTCCAGCTAATCACATACTTTTTTTTTTTTTTTTTTTAAAAAAGTCCTCTTGTATTGCTCTGGCTCACAGAAGAAAAAATAAAAGGTACAGATAGAAGCAAGGTTTCTCTGCATGGTTGCTATAGTTTTATTTCTTCCTCACCTAAAGCTGAGAATGGATTCAACTGATTATGTAAGCTGTTGATTTTGTCTAAAGAAGCACATCTAAAGATGTAAAAATTTTGCACTGTTATTCTTCAGTTATAAACAGTATGCTCTAGCACTATGTGTTGCAAGTCCTGCAGGACTTGGAGGTTCACCTCTTCAGGCACTAAGTTTAGTAACATATCTACCAAGACTTTGTGTCCCTCTCTGTATTTCAAGGGCTGCTGTTTACACTGGATTTAAGTATTAGTTTGGCAGATCTTGGACTTTATTTATTTCCTCCTCCCAAGCAAAGGCCCTCTTTAGTAGTCCTAGGGAAATGAAAGAAATCACTGGGCTAACCAGTATAACCAGGCATGTGCTCCAGGCTCAGGTGATGATCACTGAAAAGAGTATTCTCTTGTGCTGTAAGCTCAAACACTCCCTAGTAACCCACTGTTTTATTTCAAATGCTTTCTGTTGAGATATGCAATATATTTGGATCTAAGAGGTTTATGAATGTTTAACCCTTTTGTATTCTAAGGCTTGACTAGCTTACTTCTGACGGTAGAATAGCTGTGCCAATGACTTTCTGCAGTGGTTCTTGTCCATGCATTTTATTTTGGTAGTTTTGCTCTGATGGGCTTTCCTTGCACAGCCCAGACTGACTCTGTAGTCACTGCCTTTCAGAAGATAAATATCCTCCCTTTGCCCTGCTGCCCCCTTCCCGTTGTGTTCAGAAGTTCCAAGCCCGCTCCTCCTGCTGCAGGTAAATGCAAAACTGTCCTTGGCTCGGAGCGTGTATTGCTCTTCCTTTCTGAAGCGTGGAGCTGAAGAGAGGCTGTATTCATAGCCTTGCCTCCTTTTGAATTTGTAAAAGGATGGATGAGAGGTTCGGTGTCCTTGGTTAGAGACTCAGCAGAACAACTCAAGACCCTGGTCCCCTGAGTGTTGAGTGACCTGGCTCGAAACATCTCCCCCCCCTCCCCCCCCCCTTACTTTCTGTGAAGCACAAAGCCTACAGAAGGGAAACTGAAGTGTCTAAACCTTTTCTTTATGGGTTGGGAGGAGGTTGGGATGAACACCAGAATTATAAAATGCTCCATTGTTAAGGTATAGCCTAAAGCCTACCAAAAATGGTTTATTTTCTTCTGCTTACCCTTCCCCAGTGTGAAGCTAAAACATTATGAAGATAAAATAAAGCTACTTGTAACTTGGAGGTTTTAACTTTTTTTTTTTTTTTTTTTTTTTTTCTCCTATGTTAAAAATTGAATTCCTAAGATAGATGGCCTGTTTAGTCTATCTTGGGTCACTTCAGGAGCAGTTTTACTTCTATATTTTTCTTGTGATATATGGCTTTGTTATGATAAAATGAAAACAACAAAACTGTTGTTAAATGTATAAAATGAAATTGTCAGATTTGCCAGAAAGTGTCTGTTCCTCAGTAATTCCAGTTGGTATTAAATTGTGTCGTGTCCTCACTGAACTATTAAGGTGTAAGACAACATCAAATTGATATCTAGGCTTAAAGAAGATGATGTATTTTTAATAGAGTAGGAACTCCATTTTTTGTGGGTTGCATTTTTCATCCAGAAAATACATCTAATGGGCATAAGACAAGTTACTGCTGCCTACAGAATAGAGGCTTCCTGTGTGGAAGGAAAAGCAATGCCTTCGGGCGCCAGCCATGGCGCGTGCCGGGCCGCGAGTTGTGCGAGCAGGAGGTGCTAGCGACGGCCCCCCGGGCGCAGCCTGCTGCGGGCTCCGGGCTGGCTCTCCGCGCGAAGCCAGCTGGCACGGCGGGTGGCTGCCCCTGCCCTCGGAGGCACGTTAGCCTCCCGGGAGGTGGGCACGCTCAACGGGCCGTAGATGCCGCCGTCCGTGGCGCTACGGAGCTGTAAGACCTGAGGTGGTGCCGGGAGCTGGGCTGAACCGAGTGTAGGGAGATGGGAGCGGCTTGGGCGTAAAGGCCACGCAGGCGCACGTTCTCCCAAGCGAGGGTGATCTGATAGCACGGGATACGCTGAAATGGTGCTCTCCTGATCCTCTGATTTAGCCAGAAAATCTACAATTTGTCAGCTGGTTACAGAGAAGGGGAAAGAAGCCTCTGGATCTGTTTTGGGGATGAGAATAATCAAGTGGTTTTCTGCAACATTTTTCTCACCTGTGTCTTTACCAAAGTGTGTGTTTACATTTTGGGAATAAGAGTCTGTATGAATGGCTGAGTTGCAGGTGACCTCAGGGATAACTGACAAATAAGCCAGGGCCAGCAGGGCTTGCTTAGGTAGGGGTCGAATCGGTGGATTATCTACGTGGGTATGAACTTAAGTAATGGAACTCCTGTCTAATACACTTCATCCCACTTTTAACACTCACAGCTAGAACTGTTTTCACCAAAACCTGTCCTTGTCTGCTGGCAAGGAAGGCCACATAAGGATAAGTCTGGTGCAGGAAAATAGTTCCTTACACTACTAGACTTGTGTTCAGTATCACAGAAGTGCAATACTGAGAGAACTTTCAAGCGATCCTCTAATCCATCCCTTGCTCTGAGATAAGATCAGGAGGCTGAAAAATATTTGTCTAACCTGTTCTTAAAACTTTTCCACTGAGAGAGAAGTTGCTACATCCCCATGTAGCTTAATGCAGGGCTAACATCCTTTATAGTTAGAAAGACCTTTCCTAAGATCATGCTGAAGTCTCCCTGGCTGCGGATAGGCTGATTGCTTCTTGTTCTGTCTCCAACTGATTCCTATTTTCCATAAATAGTGGAATTTTGTTGAAATTAGTTATGCGGGGAAAAACTGTTCTGTGGTCATCTCTAGATTAAATTGATCTTGACAAGTGAGAGAAAGAAGAGACTAAGCCACAGCAACTGTTCATTAGCAAGTTTTCAACCTGTGTTTCTTCAGGTTACTCTTACAGTTCTGTTAATGAAAGGCTACGGCCCAGAGGGATCAAGGTCAGAGCTGGTTGCATCTCATGTCAGGTTTTGCTGGCTTTCTAGAATCCCTAGAGCTAGAGCTCTAACTCCAGGTTACAGACCTAGCTGCCTTCGAACAGGACTTATTATTCCTTCTGCTAAAGAGTAAACCATGATTTAGTAAGAGAGGGCAGATGGCTTGAACACAGATTTCTTTTTTAAGTGTAGAAATCCAGCTTCTTGACTCTGAGACAGGATCAGAAATCTGTTTTCTGTCTTGTGCTTGAGTGAGCTTGGCAGGAAGCAGCACCTTCTCACCCTGCCCCGAAGCTGTGGTGTAGATAGGTTTATGTTATGTATGTAAAGCACGCGCTGATTTATGTGGGGGAACTAAAACTCAGGTGCCAAAGAAAACAGATTGAACTTAGGACTTGTGGGGAAGTACTTTTTTTCATTGTGACTTAAAGTCAGGGTCTTAGGGATGCTATATAGGTCATACACCATAGTATAAACATTGCATCATGGAAGAAATCCTGCATCCCATTACTGTTGATCAGAATCTCTTCTTCTGTGTTTGATCCCACTGCCTATTTTAAGAGTAATGCTGGAAAATATGCAAGCAGTCATGAGAATGTTAATTCTGGTAGAGGCCTTTTTGTTCTGGTGAATTCTCTTTGGGTGAAAGGCTTGTTTTCTTGATTTCAGTAGGAGTCCTATGTATTAAAAAAGCACACCCAATAGTTTCAAATGGTGGGTTCTATTTTTATTTCAAACGTGCTTTCACATAGCAAGAAGCTAGGTGGTCTGAATAAGAAGCAAACAGAAAGATGGAAAAACATCACTGTTCTCTAACTGAATTCTTTAAAATGTAGGCATTTTCTACTTCTAATTGCAATGGTCCTTTATTGTCTCACTGCATGTGGTAGCATTGCTTATTTAAAACAAACACCTTAGTCACCTCTTTTAATAGGACAAAAGAGGTCAAGTGTGGCTTAAACTTCAGCCTGCTCTGAAAGAATTCCAATGCAATATTGAACCATATGTATCTTTGGTATCTAAATCATGACAACTGTGGAGGTGTAGCTGCTTTTGTCGAGACTGAAGTCCTTTCAGAATATACCTATCAAAGTATGTGTAGTGAATATGTGCTGTATTGATATTTACTAGCTTTCAGTAAAATATTTTGGAGCCCTTACTGCATAACTACATCTTGAAAGATGTTCCTGACCTAAAAATAGTACAGGTAGACAGATAGACCAGAGATGGGTGGAGAAATAGATGCCACTGTGAAATACTTGCTTAAGGCTGTGATTAAGACCCTGCTGTCAGTTCAGTAGTTCAGCTATTAGACTGTGCAACCTCCCTTGCAAAAAGAAATTAGACGGGTATCTTTGTAATATGCGTCCTATATGTCTGTCCTTAAATTTAAAATCCTGTTGACTTTGAAATTCAGGAAGGCATTTCTTAGCAGAGAACTGAAGTGGCAAAGTTTATTCTCAAAAGATAAAAGATGACAGTTACCTCTCTCAGTGCTTTAAATTGGTGGGTGTAGGTGGGTGAACCTCTCAAGGGGTGCAGTACAGTCTGCCCCTGCTGTGACTTATTAAGATTTTCAGATCTGTTTTAAAAAAAAAATATTTAAAGTTTCCTTATGGGTCTGACCTTCTGATAGGTGTGTTCATGGTAATACAGAGTGATCACTGGATCACTCCATTGGGGATCCAGTGGTGGTCTGTTGGCTCATATGGAGGGAACTAATGTAATGATTCCCATTCTGTTAACTCTGATCTCTTTGCTAAGTGAGCTTCTGATGCTGTTATATTTTTTTTAATAAAAGAACTTGCTTTTATATTGTATTTTTATTTATACTTGCCATAGATATTAATGCCAAAAAACCTGAAGCCTGCAACTTGGAAGTATTAAGTTTATTTTTCTATATATAGCACTTCCCTAGCTGAGGAAGATGACTTTTGTCTACTTAAAAATAGCTGAGCTATATTCAGTCACATGCTGTTTGTATAAAAATGTTTTCAGCTTTAAAAATTTCAGACTAAGGCAAGCTTCTAACACGGCAAATTCACGTAGATAGCTGTAAAATCTTCAATAGTAAACTAGCAGAGTTTTATGGTGTCATCCCTATCTTTATCACCGACTTTGATAAAGAACCATATTGCTTTAAAAGCCAAGTATTTAAGGATTTTGTTCTTAATCTCTTTAGCAACCATATGGCCTGTAGAGCAGACAGAATTTGTATTTTTGCCACTGGTGAAGTGACTACCTGTTGGCATAAGATGTCCCCAAGTTATCAGCTCTATTAAGAACTGCTTCTTGAACCTCTGTAAAAGTGAGGAAAGAAATAAAGCATTCCAGAATTAGTAGGTTATTATAAGAGTGCACATACTATATAAATTACCTTCAAATGTGGCTATGGGAGAAAAGAGCTTCATAGAAAAGCTATTCCCCTAAATGTTCTCCCATGCACATCACTCAGGCTTGATGCCGTGTGGTTGCTGCTAAGGCAGTATTTTTTTAGCAGAGGTATAAAAGGTAAATACACAGGGCTCTCGGCAGTGTCGGAGGAACTGTGACCTGTCTACTGTACGTGGCAAGAGGAGACGTAGCTCCCATGGGAACTGGGAGCTGCCTGGCCTCTCTGCTGCGAGCGTGGCCGGGCCAGGGAACAGCCACCTCGCTGGGCTGCTGGCCAGGGCTGTCTTTTCTGTCCAGGTACTGCTGACTGCACAACTAGAGCCCTGCAAACTTGCATCCAAGCTTGCAACCTTGCAAGATGAAAACAAGAAGATGAGTCTTCTAAAGCCAGGCAAGGGATTCCTTCTTGATGGAAACAAGGTTTCAGCATGGCTGCTGGCCTGGCAAGGGGCAGATTTGGCTCTGACTGAACTTGGTGCAGCTTGGCCAAAAAATACAAAAGGGGCTGTGGAAGCCCTGTTGTTTGGTCCTGTGTGCTGGCACTTGACTGCCAGCTCCCGTCGTTCCTTTCCCTAATGCCTTCCCTAGTGTCTGCTCTGCTCTAGGTCTCTTAATAGCTCTGGGAAAGAGTATTCGGAGAGGCATTTTTCTAAGTGAAGTGTATGATTTCTAGAAAGAGGCTCTTACTGCCTCTTCACAGCTGTGGCAGTGACACAGCACAGGCTTCTGCTTGCTTTCCAGAGGCAACCTGTGTGAATCCTCTTAACATATCTTTTCACTAAAAACAATAAAATTTTGCAGGAAAAAAATATTATTAAACTTAAATGAAAAAATAATCTGCATACCATGCTTCATCTGCCAAAGGGACAGGCAAACGCTTTTTTTCTTTAATCCCTTGTAATTAAGCTGTGCCACGAGAAAGCAATGTCCTCTGACCTTGTTTGACCAGTGACAGTTGCAGGGGGCTGGGTTTGGATTGAAAATGTAATTTCCCGCTTGATCTGCTCTTCAAGATTTGATTTTATGGGGATGAGGTTATATTGTTTCTTAAAACAGGTGATTGCTCAGGAATGCACTTTGGAAGTAACAGAAAAATTATCTGTAGAAACACGATTGTCTTCTCATTTTCTGGCAAATACTGCACCTACCTGTTTCTAACTTAAGTATTTGCAAAAGAAATTATTTTCCTTTTCCTAGACATGCCTAATAATCAAGATGACAACCGTCTCATTTGCAAGCCCACCATGTATTGGCTGCAGGAGACAAGCTAGTTCCTCTGGAGAGGCACATGTGCTTCTAATGCTTCTAGCTACAAAGATAACAGAATGCTTTACTACCATCAGTTTTCTCTTTTCTTGAAATACAACTTAAAAATAGTTTCCCCTGTCGTAGTGGCAGAAATCATAAAAGCAAGAATGTTTGGGCAGAAATGAGTTAAAGAAGAATTGGATCAAGACTGAAAGAATGTTGCAAAGGAATAAGGTATTACCCCAGTCAAAGCACAGGGGAAATGAAAAGATTGGTCCTGTGCTAAAAGGATGTGGGTATTTGCAAAGGAAATGGCAGTATTTTTGGAGCAAAAGGAGAGAGGATGGGCTTTATGGTAACATATTAAATCTGAGGAGCAGAAAGGGGAGAGGGGGGAAATGAAAAGAGAAATATTCCTGACTTGATCAACTGAGACAGCAGGCTTTGGATATACGAAAGACTGCAAAGTGAAAAAGGCTCTAGAAATTGAGGTTAAAGGTATAAACAAAATTCTGGTGGCTACCGTCCTGAGGAACTAAACCTCTCTGGCAACATGTGGCAGTTGGAGGTGTTCTTAGCCCATAGGCATCTGATTTAATATAAACTTTAACGTTGGAAGCATGGAATTATGGTGAGTATTGGTATTCATTCCTCCTTAAAGAGATGACTTGTGCTTTGCATCGGTTACGTATGATTTCTGTAAGGAAAGTGCTTTGTGGAGAAATGCCAGTTGAGATGATGTTTTGGATTAATGTACGGGTTTCCCTTTAGGAAGGGACAGACAATGAAATCTGTTGTACCCACCCTGAGGATACCAAGTACTTTGTCATTTCTTCTAATGTCAGGTGGTATGTGATATCAAGCTGTAAGAACTGATCTTGAAATATTCCAAAAAACAAATACAGATAAGAGAAAAAGCAAGACAGAACTTCTAGCTAAACTCAAGCTAGACTTGTACAGCAGAAGCTGGCTTCTGACATACATAAGTCTCTTCATTGAAGGAAAAAAATCTACAGTCTGGCACATTTAAAGGGGACGGACGAGTCCAGTTGGTAAAAATGTGGCCTACTAGCACTCTGCAAAATCCATACAGCTGTTCTTTAAATATTTAGGCTTGTGTATTCTATCCCTTTCCTAAATCTATAATTCAAGTCAACATATTCCATCACTGATTCCTTATCACTTTTAAATAAATCCAGTAGCTGTGCATTTTAACTGCATTGCTTTTGTATGTACAATTAAACATTTCTAATAACAGTGGAGGTCACTAAAGAAACAATGATGTGTCAAAATAGGGCTGAGTATCAGAATAGTGACAAACCAAATCTGCTTTGAAGTGAACATAAAGGTCACTTTTGATACCTTTAACCTGCTTTCCTCTAACTTCTGAGGAAACCGGACACACAAATACACAAAGTTTAAACGCAAGCAAACAAAAAGCACTCTGACATTTTCCTGGCCTATAAGGATAGGATACAAAGTGTTTGTTGGTGAAATCTTTCTCAAGGAAAGATGGTTATCTTTTTTTAAAAGGGGTGGTGGTGGTGGAATGATGTGACCTTCCATTTGTTTGATATGAATCTGCCAGTGATTGGGGCATGTAAACTGTTCACTGTAGGGGTAAATGGGAAGCTATTTGGATAGCAAACAGCAACACAATAGGAGTATTCCTTTTTTAAAAAGAAAAAAAAAATAGTCTTTCCTGTAACATGAGTTATTTGGATAAATGGAATTACTGCCAGAAATGAAATGTTTGGTGGTAGAGAGGCATTCTGTGAGAGTACTGTTTGTTTTTAAGAGGATTACCTCTTATATTAAACTTGAACCATACAATGACCAAAGAGAATGTCTGTCTGCCTGCATCATGAAGTGTTTATTTCATATCATAGCTAGAAATAATCATCCTGTTCTGTCTCTTTTCTGTTGTTACACTGACAGATGTTAGCCAAAACCTATTATTTGTACCAAGAGACCAGCTGTCTGTAGGAAGGCCATCCAAAACCAACAGCTAACATATGACTTATGTTAGCTAGCAGAACCTCCATCAAGGAGGGATTAGCCATCTCTAGCAAGGACAGAAGTTACTTTTGCTCTCTTCCTCTACCCTTTTTCCTTGAAGATGGCTGCTTGAAATAGCAGAGGGCCACTGTCTAGCAGTCAGTCCTTCAGCTCAACTCGCCTCCTCAAAGGGGAGTCTAAGGCTTAAGTATAAAGTAACAGTTACTTTTTTATTTTTTTTATTTTTTTCTTCCCCCAGTTTCCTCTGGGTCTGCACAGATTAGGAGACATCAGCCTAGCTGATGCTCTCCCATAATCTAGTTGGCAAAGTCACTTCTGTAGGAAAAACAGCAAATGACACTAATAGTTGGGCAAGGCTGCACACTGGGGCCTTGGCCGTCACTGCTCTGGAGGAGATTCCCAAGCAAGTGCCAGCCTGGGGCCCCACAGTGCAACACCAGTCACCGGGGGGGCTGCTCTCTGCAGCCTGCTCTGAGCATGAGGCCTTTACCTGGAAATGAACTGGGGCCGATCCTGCGGAACGTGCACAGTAGCCGTCGAGATGCGAGCTGAGCTTTCCCACACTCCGAATGTTCTTTAATTCATACTGGCTACTTATCCTCTGTCCTGTGCCAGGACCTTTTGTGGGAGGTTATCTGGCACAGGCTGAAATGGTGCCAGGGAGCGTATTAACAGAAAAATGGCTCAGAAAACTGTGTGCCACTGCTTGGGATCACTGCCAGGCCCCGCTCAGCTTACTAGAAAAGTTGTAGTTAGTGAGAGCTCTTAGGAAGTTAGAGTGCACTTCTGCTTTCCTGGGATCCTGGAGGACCTGCCACCCCTCTCTGCCCTGGCTGATGCTGGCAGTAAAAGGTAGATGCAAAGGCCTCTTGGGCAGGCTAGGCTTTAGGGAACTCTCTCATCTCGCTAACACCTCTAGGAATGTATCTAGCCAGCAATTTCCATACTTCACAAAGTCCCTTTCAGCAGAGCAAGAGTTCTGATTCTCATTGTAACAGCAGCAGGACTGGCTACGGATTCAAAGGTCTTCTCATAGTAGCTCTTAATGGGTATTGGCATAGAAAGCAGTATTCCCATTCTTCCGTTGCCTGGGCCCCTCATTCCCATCCTGTGCCATCCTCTCCCTTGTTCTGGTACAAACCTTGATGTGTTTGCATGGTGAACCAGCTTGAGGAAGCTAATCTAAAGCTAGAGAGTGGGGGGACAGGAAGGGGAGCCCTCCCTGGGAGTGGGGTTTATAGCTTTGTTCTTCCATTTCTCTTTGTTCTATCAAAATGCGTGACCTACTTTTCCTACCCTGACTTCTTCCTCCTTAGTCCAAATGCAATGAAAGGATATGAGGTGTATCTCCTCCAAAGAAACAAGAGGTTCTGAGGCGACAGGCAGGCTGCCCTGATCAGGTCAGGCACTGTTGCCAAAATAGCACATCAAACGCTCTCGTCCCAGAGCAGTCCTTTGGCAAAGCAGGCAGGAATAGTCACTGATCACTGCAGGACAGGCTTCACAGTCTTGTCTATGAGCTGTACCTGGCATAAAAAACACCTGTGTCAAGGTTTGTTCCTACCTAAAATTAAAAAAAAAAAAAAACAAAAAGTTGGAGGAGGGGGGAAAAAAAAAATCTCCAAACATCTTGCAGCATTCATGCTTGCTTTCTGCTTTCGCATGGTTAGCACCACTGAGGAAAGCTCAATTTGGGACTCTGCAGAGCTCCCCATAACTACCATGCAAGAAAGTGTAAACTCTAAATCTTATTGCCTGAGCAACAGGCTGTGTGTGGCCTGGCAAAGCTGTGGCTGCCTTCTGTCCTCTGCTTACGCCCCAGGCTGGCACTGGCACACTCTGTGCTGACACAGGAGTTCTGATTAAGCATCTCGGTGCATAAATACTTCTGAGATAACTTCCTTACGTGACCCAAGTCTGCTATCGCCAAATGAGTCAGTTTGCCTCACCCATGACAACCATCTTCATAAGCCATCTTCTCTGAAATAGGAACAAACTTTTCAGGATCTTTGTTTTATACCTGGTACGTGCAAGAGCATCGAGTTGCCTACTAAAGCTACTGAAAAGGGTATTCTCATATACAATCTGTGTTGCTGCTTAACAGACTGGTCCACAGATGTTGCTATTGCACAGGCAGGTGAGTTTGAGTCATTCTTAGCTCCACTCAATTTTAAAACACAACCCCCCCACACCCCAGGTTCACATACTGAAATAGCCTCTCTCTCCAGGTTGACATAAATAATCCCGCTTCTGTGACCACCATCACGGCATGACTTTTTTTGGCCAAGAAAGGCTCCTCCACACCCACCACTCCCTCTCCCCCAGCAAAGCTCCCTGATGTGCTGAAGTGGCCTGTATCAGCAGCCTGGGCGTTTTCTGGAGGGAAAGGTCAGGAGATCTGAGAATTCAGTCAACCAGTTTTGCCTGCCCCAGCTGCTGCCCTTACAGGCAGTCACCGCCTTCTTATCCTGAGGGGTCTTTTGCCCACTCTGACTTGGCAGAGAAATTTGGACATATGCCTGGCTCAGCATGCAGTTTGAGCCCAAAAGAACCATAAGAGTCTAACCTGTTTTGCTTTTCCTTTGTTTTCTAAGAGAAGGGAAGAGCTTATCAAATATAGGTGCTTGAAAGCACTTCCTTGCAGATGCATCCAGTAGGGACTGTGCATTCCACTCGAAAAAGTGGGACTTTTTCCCCCCTGAGTTTCCCTTCTTCCAACATGTAGCTGTCTGCCTCTCCCACCTGCTTCTCCAAGGCCCATTACTGCATCTCTGACTCAAAAGTTTTTACACAAAAGCAAAACAAGGCTTTGTTAAATCAAAACCCTACCCTGTCAAACATGCAAGTATCCCCTGGGGCAAAGTATGCTTTTTGTTATGAAATAAATTGATTAAATGACCAGTATGATACTGAAAAAAAAAATTATAAAGCACCTACTTGCATTTTATGCCACGTGGCACATCACTTGTGCCTCAGTTTTGTACAATACTAAATACGTTTTAATATATTTTTTCCTAATTAATCTTACAGCCACAAAAATATGAGCTCTGGAATAGCATTTAACTCTTAAATTATAATAAAATACGTAAAGGCTCAAAAGACTAATATCCTTTGTTCTTGCAGACCTTAGAGCATGATAAATTTGCAGAAAAGATATTTGCTAGGCATTGAAAATCAAATAAAGTTACTGGATAGCTCTAGGAAACTTATTTATGTCTGTATGGGCCATCTTACAGCAGTAAGGAAAAAACCTTTAATAAATAATAAAGCTTAAATTTGTTATGTTTTTTACCAAGTATATATTATTCCACATGGTGGAGTTTAAATAACTTATCAAAATAATTTAATACTGTATGCATTAATCTTTCAGCTGTAGAAATCACGGGCCAAAATCTTGGCCCAACTGAAGACAAATAGTGACACTCCCACCGACTTTATAGATGCAAATCTGGTGATGAGAATATCAATCTTGATTTCTCTGGTATCGTGTAAAACTGTAGCCTCTGTGGTGTTGATATGCCAGTAAAACTCTATTGCCAGTTGAGAATTTTACTGGGGCAACCTGTACAAAGTGAAGGTCTGCCTTTCCTGTGCAGAGTCCCCAAACCCATTGCTAAATCAGTGCTGCTGGGGATGACCTGGATTTTTATGATGTGCTAGGCAGCAAGCTGGCAGAGGATCACATTATGTGGGAGAACTGAAAAAAGTTTCTTCTTTTGAAGATTTTTCTTTCTTCCTCTAAATAGGTGGACATTAAATAATGAGAACAATGTTCTATTTTAAGAATTACTTGTTCAATTTCCAAAAGCATATCCACAGGGAGATCACACTTTACAAAGAAATATGATCATGAGATTTTTGCATTACAAGATATACATTTTCAAAGTAATGAAGGCCTGTCTAATGCTTTTAGTAGGGTGTTGTGTCATCATTTATTTTGGGGACAAAAAAATCTGCTTGGACTATTCTTTGTGTTGCACTCAAGCTGTCTGAAGGGTAGAAGAGGAGATAGGTGGAAGCCAAGGCTAGGGAATTGGTTATGGGTGGCTGTTGTTGTGGGGTGTTTTGTTTTGTACAGCTATCCCCTTACAATATTGTCACATACAAGGAGCTTCTTGTTTGCAGCAAAAAGATAGGAAGCTGCTATCATGACAACACATTGAGAATAAATCCAGGAAAAAGTACTTCTGCTTCCTTGGAGACTCAGCTAGAAGTGGGCTATTAAAGGAAATGCAGCTGCTGGGATCTAGGAATAAGACTCCAGCTGGCTCTTGGAAGCCAAGCGTGCATGGCAGGTGAGGGGGACACAGCCTGTCCACACCTGTCTGGAGAGTCTCAGGAATGGCAGGGCTGATGCTCCTCCAGGAGACAGCAAGAGTCTTGCTGGAGGAATAAGAGTATTGCAGGAGAAATATAAATGCTTAAATGAGAGATGCTGTATTGCAGCTGTGTTACATTATGAAGTCCTAGTGATAAATTAAACTGTATTATGCTGGGTTTGAACAATAGGACAATTGAAAATTGGGTAGTGACCACCAGAAGCTTTCATTCAGGTAAGCTGAAGTCACTGCTCTGTGTACTAGGAGCTGCTAAGACTGGTAATGATAAAATGAACTTCAGTGTTTAGGTGAATGTGTCATTTTTCAGTGTGCAATTCTAGCTGTTCTAAAGGCAATAGCTAAAACTTGCCCCAAAAATCCACCCAATCATCCTGGAACCAGTTCTTGCCCTCCAAAGTGAAGCCCCTGGCCAGTGGCATGTGTGCAGCATTCCTCCCACAACAAGGTGGTGACTGAAACTCCCACTGTAACCCCTCAAATACTTGCTGCAACAGTGACTGACAGCATGACAACCAACACCCACACACAGACAGATACTGCACTGTACATATGGCAGAGTATGGGGGGAAAAAAGGCCAAATGAAATCTAGCAAAAATGTATTTTTTCAGAGGAGGATGGTGGGTACCAACAGCAAGTGCTTCATTAGTTCAGAGAAAACTATTGCAGCTGGCTAAGAGAAAAACACTAAGTTTTCACACTATTCCAGTTTTATTCCACTGCATAGGCATCTGCCATGTATGGTCAAAATGCCAGATTGCTTTTTTCCTCTTAGATAGTAAAAAGAAGGAAGAAAAAAAGTGTAGAAGAGAATAATGAATGCCAACTGTGGGCAGTCAGGAAGTGATGACACAGAAAGCACTAAGGCAATCTCT
This sequence comes from Nothocercus julius, assembly GCA_013398735.1. NCBI lineage: Eukaryota > Metazoa > Chordata > Aves > Tinamiformes > Tinamidae > Nothocercus > Nothocercus julius. The sequence goes on along the minus strand of VZSV01000026.1, from coordinate 7,129,368 downwards.
AAGTAGAGTTATCTTTTTAATTTATTTAAAAGAAAATCCTATTCATGAGAAGAGTAAGTTGGCAGGAGCTGTATTACATCAATTTCTGTATAAGCCTAATTTTTTTTTTGTAACAACTTCATGCATGTTTTGAATATATGTACAAAAAAAGTCTAGGTGTTGATGGTTTTGTTAGTAAGTTGAGCCTACTGGTGCTTTATGAATATAAGCCTGTTGCTAATCTTATTTCATGTCTAGATCTTGAGTAAGAAAATGAAGAACAGAGTATTAGGAGTAAATTCCCCTAATATTTAGAAGTGGAGTTGATTTAAGATGCTATAAAACCCTGTTCCTGGAGAGGGAAAAAAAAAAAAAAAAAAAAAAAAAAAAAGGGTTTTGCTGTAAAGTCCTGTTATGCTGAGAGACCACAGCAGATGACACATCTTATGACTTCCTGCTGCTGTTCACCACCGAAGTATTAACAGTACAAGTTCTAACAGTTTTCACAGATTTTTTTTTTTTTTTCCTGTTGTAGTTAAAATGCTTATTACTTGGTGTAGACTCCTTTTGGAGCAGAGCGAGTAGTGGCTGGGATAACATATGTCTAACCTTTGCAGATCACCGTAAAAAGCTTTTTCTCAAATATCACCTCTGCAGTGTACCACTCTGGGTTTACTGTGAGACGGTTTCAGACGTTATTTTGGCTGTGCTTGTTTGTCTCACACTGGTTAAAAACTTGTACCGTGAGAAGCTGGAGGTCAAACGGGCCGCGTCTCTCTTTCCACACGTAGCTGGGGTAGTCGCCCAGCTCTGGTAACCTCCTAGCTCCTGCCATGCACCAGGGTTCCGCACGGACATCGCTCTGCTTTCCTGGTGGCGAGGCAACATCGCTACTGGCTGAAGAGGAGTCAGAAACCTGGATATGTGCCCAGGAAAGTGGGATAGCTTTGAGCTGACAGATGATCTTTATGGACTGACAGCACTGTACTGGTACAGCAATTCTACTTCTATATGTGCTGGATTTTATACAAGTTTGTTGTCCTCATTTACTGCTTGTGCAGGGCACCCTTTGATTACAGCACGTCAGCAATGGTTGTTTTGCGTAGGACACAGGAATGCAGAGATTTGGGAAGGGTGAAAGACTGGTTTTTCTCTCTCCGCTTTTTTTTTTTTTTTTCTCCCTGTCTCATCTAAAAACTATGCAGGCTGCACCAAACAGGCAGCAGCAGTTCCATGTTTTCGGTGACAAGTTAGGACTCTTGGGAACAAAATCCTAGTGCCCGAGTGCCTTGCATGCGTGGCGTGTGGGGGAGAGCCTCCCCTTCCCCACGCGGGCCAACTGCAGCGGCAGCAGAGGAGACTCCCGACCTCCAAAGCGCTGCAGCCCCTGCCTGCAGGCACAAGGGATGGGGCTCGTGCCCAGAGCGCGTGTCGCGGGCCCCTGCTGCACGCGCCGAGCCCCGGCGCGGGGCACCGCGTGCACCGCCTGCCGC
>VZSV01000026.1:7069934-7127806 GCA_013398735.1 Nothocercus julius | reverse complement strand
GGCAGCGACCCGCTCGCGTGAGGCGAAGCGGCTTGAGCGCCCCGGCGCGCGGGGCGGCGGCGGTGCCTCCTCGGCAGCTCTGCCGCGGAGCCACCGTACGAAACGTGCGAAGGGGGTGAAAAAGACGCCCCTTCCCTGACCCTCCAGTCCCTGCCTGCGGCGCCGGCTCCGAGGGGGGCAGCCGTCCCCTCCTTCCCCCCGCTTACCTGCGGGTGAGACCAGCTCGCCTTCACTGAGCTCCCCGGAGTCCGAGTCCATGCTGCAGGTACCGGCGGCGAGAGGCTCCGAGGCGGGAGCGCGGGGAGGGCGGCGGGCGCCGCTCGCAGGAGCGCTGCCCGGGGCAGGGGAGCGGGAGAAGGGAGCGAGCGCCGAGCAGAGCCAGCCGCCTCCTCTGCTGGCCGCTGGGTCCGCGCCACCACATGCAGCCTCCTCGCCTAGTGCCATTGGCTGCAAAGGAGGAGCGGAGACGGGCGGGCTCGGCCGGGGGGAGGAGGGAGCGGGGGCGCGGCGGGAACGGCGCCTCTGCCGAGCTCCTTGCACAAGCTGCCCTCGAAACCGGCTCCCTCCTCGCAGCCGGGCCCCTGTGGCCGCCGCTGCGGGGAACGGGGCCCGCGGGGTGCCCGCTGCCACCATGACCGTCCCGCCCCGGGCAGCTCGCGGCTGCTCCTCAAAGTGGCCTTTGCGGCACAGGAAGGACCAAACGGCAGCCCTTCCTCTCAGAAACGGGCCTCCTCTGCTGCTTCCCTTTTATTGCCTCAGAAGTTAATCACGGAAATAGTAGAGGCTGCTGTGGAAGTGCCAAACTTTTCTGGGTGTTGGTGTCAGTAACAGAGTGTTGGAGGAGTTAATGTTGCTGTTACATGTTTGCAGGTTGTCTGCAGCTTCAGGAAGACAGTGCAACATTAGGTAAATAAAGGCAGTGTTGGAAGATGGTTTTTAATTTTGAGTCTCTGTAGGCTTTACTCCTGTGAGGTGCTGTGGTCCAGAGCCATCCCTATATTCAGATGGTTGAGGTCTCAACTCTGCTTAGATGAGGCCTTTCCTTCTGTGGTGGGTCTTGCTCTTTTCTACACTCACATGCCGTTGTTGGCCAAGGATCACTTTTTTTTTTTTTTTTTTTTCTTTAACTAGAATGAAAGTAGTAGGACTGGTTTTCTAACTCAAAATGAATCCTACAACAAACCTCAGTTAAAAGCCACAGATTATGTCATGTCCTAAGAACCAGACGATGCCTTGAACAGTTTCCTGTAGATTATTGCAGCCTCCTGCCAGAGGCTTGCTTCTGTAGTTATAGGCCAAAGATTTTCCCCTCTTCTCTTCTCTCTCCCAAGCTGTACAGAGCCTCATGTTTCTAAAGAAGGCAATGCCAGGGCACTGCTTAGAAGCTGTGTAAAAAATTATCTATTGCCATCAGATTATGCCAAATATTCATGACAAATGTGAAGACTTTTTCTAAATTAGTGTAATACATTTTTTTTAAAAGATTCTTTCCAAAATTTAAAAAGAAGTCGAGATAAATCTTCTCATTAGTGCCTCATTCTCTGCAATGCCGAGTGTAAGAATGACAACAGTAAAAATGAAGCCAGAGTTTGCCTTGTCCAAAGGGAATCCTAGCTTGCTCCACCTGCTCTCAAATCATGTTGAGCCTACAGAGACAGCAGACCTCGAGCTTCCTGGCCTGGGAGCATGCCAGTTGTTACCTTTAATTTAGATATTTTGCAGGATTCAATATCAAGTGGATGCAGGCCTGTGCCACATGCTCTAGGTGACCCTGCGTGTGCAGGTTGGACTAGATGATCTCTAAAGGTCCCTTCCATCCTTAATGATTCTATGATTTTGCAAAAATCTTCCAACTCTGTGGTGAAAGGTAGGTGTAAAGTGACTTGGCAAGTTGCTATCATATCCTGGGCCCTATAATGCTGTGTTGTGAAAGTGCTTTTCTTTTTCTTTCGTCTGACTTTGGTTTGTAATTTCTTTCACTGAATTTGTAATAGCATTCCAAATACTACTGATAATAGCCCAACAATTAAATAATATGTAAGGAAGAACCTCTATATGTAAGTCTAAGAGGCAATGCAAAATAATAATGTACATCCATGCATTGCACAAGTTAATAGAAAGTAAGTGGGTAAGTTAAAGGCATGATATGAAAAATGATGCAGAAAAACATAGGATCAACAGTCAGGAAAGACTGTCCCAGATACCTCACTGAGAATAGAATCTGAGATCAAGGAAGACTTGAATCTTTTTGTTTCTTTGTTTTTTACCACCACAGAAGCAAATATAAAATATATATAAATATAAAATATAAAAAACCTTCTCCATGAAGGAATGTAGCAGTTTAAGAGAAAGTTTGTCTTAGAGTATAATTCATTTTAGGGACTGTCTTTTATCTGTGTGAAATACTGATGGTAATTTCTAAACTGGACAAATTCTGCCTTCATAACTGTAATCACTGTAATTAGTAAGCAAAAAGTAGAATGAATGTTGTAGGGGCATAGTTATGGATGGACCCCTTGGTGCTTCCCCAGCAGGAAAGGAGACTGCCAGATATGGTGCATATTCTGGGTCGCATAACGTGCTTGGTATGTGCACAGTGCAGCTGTGTTTGTGCTTCCAGGGTGTGATAGGCGCTGGCCTCTACTTTCCAAATAAACTGACCATAATAAGAGAAATTATCTACTAACTTTGTAATTTTTTTCTGAGGTCACAACTGTCTATAACTGTAATTAAATGTTAAACACTGAAAATTAATGCTGCTAAATGATCATAGTTAAGTCAGATATAGAATAGATTTTTCTTTCAAAGGATGGTGAAAAATGAAGTCTTGACCTGGAGTAAACTTGAAAACTGAGTTCCACTTATTTTAATTCAAGTCTTTTTTTTATTTTTTATTTTTTTTTTTTTTCTTTCATGTGTAACCACACAAATAATGTGATGGAAATGGAATAACTTAATATTATGTTGCATCAGACTTGTGATATATACATTAGGCATTCTCATTACAGTATTGTAATTACTTTCTATTCCACAGTAAATGCTATTTCAAGATCCCTTTTCCTCCTTATTCCTGCTAACTGTAAAGCAGTTATTAAAGTTTTCAGCTGAAACAGAATGAGCACACTGTTTCATTTCAAAACATACGGTTAGAATTCAGTGTTTTGGTTTTACTTATTTTCTTTCCTTAATGTTTTCTGCCTAGCAGAGTCCAGCACTTGATTTTAACATGTGACCTGGAAAATTCCATATGTTTAGAGCTCTTAACTTCATAGTTTCCATCTGTTGCAATACCAGTAGAGAGAAAGATACAAAAGGTTTATTAACAGCAGTATATGTACTAGCTGGATACACCTTAAATAAAACTGCACTTGGAAAAGTAGACTTTTTCTTTTACAATTAGTATAAATTGTACAATTACATATTCATTGTTATATTCACAGAGCTGTAGCTTATGTTTCCTTTTTTTACCAGAGGTAATGAGAATTATACTTGGTTTTAAAGATTGTCTGGGAATTTAGATGCTGGTGTGTTTTTTCTCAAGGCCCAGTTAATACATCTTCCTGCAAATCTCTACAAATATGACTTACCAGGGAAGCTGGTAACACAGCCTATTGCAACTACCCCATGTACTGTGTATATTTCCAGTTACATGATGCTCTCTGTAGTGGTTATATTGCTGTATGGCCTCTCCATTCACATTTTAATTCCATCTGGTCTTGATCTTAATTCCATATGGAACTTGCTTGAAATCTTCCTCTGCCTGCTCATTGTATCTGCCTGCTGGAGATCTGCCTGTGAGAGCTCTTAGGTTTCTGGTTTTATTACGCTTCTTTCTGCAGATGCTTTTGGATGCTGGAGAAGTAGTTACATACCTTCCCAGACTGAAAGTGTACGTGTTAATTCTGTTGGTGAGAAAATTCTTTTGATTAGGAAATTCTGTTTGGAAATTTTAAGGTTTAGGTCATGATCCTCTCTTATCTTAAAGACCAAGGAGTTAGGTGGTCTTATTTTAAAACCCTAAAATAATAAAGTGTTAGATACTTGTTTCACCTGCATTTTTTTATTTTCATTACAAGTGGATTTAACTCTCATAGTGATCATTTAATTTACTTTGAAATTTAGTATTCTCTTCCTTTCAGGTTTTTCTGCGTTTTCTTTTCTATTATCATGGTTGATTATCTCACGGTTACACTTGAGCATTTGACCATGGCTAAGATGCAAGAAAAATACAGTTAAACCAGCAACAGATGCTGCTTGTTCCTGAGCTGTTTTTCAGCATGCTTTGAAACAGTTTTCTGCTTGAAGTCTGCATGATGGGTCATCCTTGTTTTCATCCCTGATTTCAAATTATGTGTAGGAGGAGGATTCCACAACTTCATGATACCCTGAGAAAGAGGAGAGAATTTTGTTGCTAGGAAACTATGGTCCTATACTTTACTGTATTTACAGAATGGTTTTATACTTCCCATCAGTTATTTCATTAACTTTTCTAATCCTATTCTTTATGCAAACATTCACATGTCTTTCTGTAACACATTTATGTATTCTAAAAATTATTTTTACAGTGGTTATTTGTATATTGCTTTTTTCTATGCCGCTTGTATGAAGCGAGAACTAATCAAAACAGCAGAGCAGTCTTAAGTGGTGTGTTTCTTCTATGAACCTATCTCAAAATCTTAAAATGACTTTTTCCTCAGTAAGTTGGAACAACGAAAGCATTGCTAAAAGGAATGTGGTAAGTCATTAAACGGGATTTTGTGAAAAAGGAAACGGAGAGGAAATGTAGATATCTCTTAGATTTTGTAAGGATGATTTATGTCTCTCATAAGCATGAGACCAAGTTTAGGATAGTGCTTCTGTTAAACTCTGTAGCGCCATCTGGAATAAAGGGACCTGTGGTTGATGTGAGGCAAGCATAAAGAAAGTAAATTTTTTTTGTAGCAATTCACTAACATCCTCTGACTTTCTTGCAAATAGAAGAATGTTAATAAACTTGTTTGTGGTTTCTGTAGAGGTTGATGTAATTTTTAGAACTGTATGGAAACATATGACAGCTTGTGGGAGTTGCTCTGTGACCATTCTTAAGAGCATAGCAAAAAAAGCCAATCTGCTAGCCACCCCTCTATAAACAACCAAATATCATCAACCCAGACATAGAGTTTAATTTTATGTGTAGTCTTAGGAATATGCACCATAGATGATTAGGTTACATGCAGTCCTATAACCTTCCCAGTAAAGAGAATGAAATTACTTAGAAATTTGCTGTCCAGATCACTTTCAGATGAATTATTTCTCTTGAATACACATTTGAGAGACTTAAATTCAATATACCAATGTCTTGAATTCAACTAGGAGAGTGTGTGTCTGTGGATAGATAGATCTGGATCCTTTGTATGACTAAGCTTTCAAATCATAGATCTTGGGTCCTTTGAAAGCTTTGCAGCCAAGGTAGCTGCACTAGAACACTTGAAGGGAGAAATTATATATAAAGGGCCCTTTCAATACTGTTGGAAATTTAAAGGAAATCAGAAAAAGTGGAGGGCTGCAATCATCTGCAATCATGGAGGGAAACATATACCAGTAGCATATATGGCCTTCAATACAGATTTCTCCCCCCACCCCCACCTCGGTTAGAGCTCCTCCTATGATTTTGATGGCCCTGTGTTTTAGGCAGAATCCCTTGATAACTTCTGTTTCTCCTTAGTAAAGGAATTTGTGGAAAAAAACTTGGATAAGAATCTTACCAACATTTTGGTCTTGTTTTTTTTCATCCCTCTGTCAAGGAAACTTGCCCTAGATAAGCAGCCATGGCGCAGAGCATTAGAACTGGTCCATTCATTCTTGCTGTGTGTGATGTGTGTTGGTTTTTTTTTTTTTTTTTTTTGTTTGTTTGTTTGTCTCTTTAAATGACATTCACATGATAGGAATTTAATTTAATTTCAATGTTTGACAACCAAGCATAAAGGTACTGAGCCCACAGCTATTAAATTCTTTTTTTTTTTTTTTTGTTTGTTTGTTTGTTTGTTTGTTTTGTTGGTTGTTTTTTTTCTTTTTTAATATGATTTCGGTGGCCCTCGCTGTGGGATACTCTGGATGATTATTTTATGCAAATCCTATGTATGTCTAGCATACAGTGGAAGATTAATATTAAAAAGATAGAAAAGTATAGTAAGTAGAAGGTTCCAAAGAGCTAAGGAAAAACCTGTGTTAGTGCAGTTCACATTGTGTGACCGTGGGGGTGGGGGTAGAAAATGGTGCAGTGCTTTTACTACAAAGTGCCTGATGTTTTAGTGCTGGTGTTTTAATACAGAAACATCAGTTACTGGTAAGTCAGAAAGCTTTCTGTTCTTGAAAATACTGATTTCAGAATTATTAGAAAAATTACAAGGCAGTGACAGCAAGCTTATTTAATTTGCGTGAGTTCATTTTTAGCCTGGTTCCTAAGAAAACAGGCTCAGGATTGTGTTTCTGTCCTTGCCTCAGTAACTTTTTCACCTGTGAGCCAATTTGAACAAGTCAGAAGAAGAAAGTTTATCTCGAAAATAATTTAGTTTCTACAAAATGCATCTCCCTCTTCCTCTCAGCAACTGATTTCTGCTAAAGGAAAGGCAGGGAGAACTTGGCTGTTGCTTGTTTGGCAGCAATTGGCTGGACTGTTGGCATACACCAGCTGGCCAGTCAGTGCACTCAGATTTAGCTAGTGAATCACATACTGTTACTTTGTCAGTAGGGGTTTCAGAAGGGAGATTGTACTTACCAGGGTGTGGGAAAGCAGATAGAGGAGTTAGGTGCCAAAGGATCCAAATCTGTAAGAAAGAGAGCATGTTAATTTTGAGGCTTGTGGAACAATGCATTGGAAAGTGGAATTACACTACCAGGGCTGGAAATCACTGTAAACCGTAACACTTTTATTTTGTCCAAGAGATTGAAAAAACATAAATAAGAAACCTGTAATGATAAGAACTGTAATGGGATAAAATAGTAATATGCATCAATCATCAAATCGAAGGGGCTGGCAGACAGGCCAAAAAGATACAAAATGTAATCAGTCTAAATATAACGGGGGTGTGTGGTGAAGTAGAATGTCTTGATTTTTGAGATTGAGTTGTGTCTTGTTCATGGTGGAAAGACAAGTTGTGAAGGAAAATGCTAGCACAAGATATCTGGGTCTCCTCATTTCTGCAGAAGAATCTGACATAAGGATAGGTGATTAGAAAGAAGGGTACTCGGTTTTCAAGGCTGCCTCTCACATCAGGAGCACTGGAGTAATACTGAATTACAGGAGTGTAATCTGAAGTTTACGCTGTGTGTATGGAATCCGCTGCACTTCCATCCCAATGCATCTTGCATAGTGGTGAGGCAGGGAGTGCAAGGCACTGAGTAAATCTCGACTCGGCTGTGAAAGCTCGTAGAAGAGTATGTCGTAGGCAGTGGTAATTGGTTAAAAACTTGGTGAGTTCCCATAAACTTAGTAGGTGGAACAGGTCTTGGAAGCAAACTAGTGTACTAGGGCAAGCACTGACAGTAGTACTTGTATATGGCAGTAGAAGGGAATATTTGGGCAGAGAAACCTTGACTGTTGAATCATGGTTGGGAGGTTGTCTTTACTGCTGATATCTGTAGGAGGTGGGAAATGAAGGAAATATTTGTTGCTTGCCTTCTCCCAGTGTTCCTTGGAGGAAGGAAAATAAGAGATCGTGACTACTATTCTTGCTATTTCAAAGAAAAGAAATCCTAATGTGCTTCCTGAAGTGAAAGAGAATTTTCTGAATTACTATCTCTCATCACTACTCCATGCCAAAGTCTAGAATAGGGAATGGGACTTACGAATAGAGCTGCAGTAGGGAAACTTAACACTATGATCTTCCATGATGCCTTCACTTGCTTTCACTTCATGATGAACTCCCTTTATTTTTCATTTCTTAATTTATAAAAGATATTTAAAAAATGGAAAAAAAGGTCATAAAATATATGAATTAAGCACGACAATCAGCCACAGCTATAACAACTGTTTCTAGTAAGCCTTTTGTCAGATTAGTGTTTGGTGGATCTGAAATGAATTGCAAGTAAATATCCAGTTACACGATGTACCAAACGCTTCCTGCTTTCAGGCGAGCTCAGCATCTCCAGTGAAGCACTGGGCACCCCTGAAGGATTGGGCCATGGGCTGCTTATATAACAACACTTTGAGCTCTTTATCAACAGTTAGAGTGAGTAGCTGAGTCACTACAGAGATTTGCTGTAGATGTCATAAGCCTAAGGGTAGATAAACTGTTGCAGTAGCCCTTATAATGAAAGAATATGAAAGAATGATGGAAAGACATCACAAAGTCTACAAACTGGGATGCTGCTGAAAATCAGGGGTCCAAAGCAAGCATTCTAAATGATTAGCTAAAGAAATGAGGTAAGGTTCCCACCATATTAAAGGGCAATGAAATGTGAGTCTACTCCATATTTAACAAGAAATGATGCATAAAAGACCCTACTTCTATACATGAGACCACATGCCTCTAAACAGCCTGTTCAGAGCCTTGTAAAAGTCAGTAAGTCACCATCACACAGCTCATTAAAGAGCATACAATGAATTTCAATAGAAGATTTCTTGAATAAGAGATACATTTTGGAGATAGAATCTTATCTGGAGTAAACTGGGCCTGGCTGTCATTTTTACTGAAGGACTAAGTGTCCTCTGACAGGATATCCTGAGTATTCTGAACGAGGCCATGGTGCCTTTGTGTATCAACTTGATAAGATAAACATGAAACAGTAGAGAGAAAAAATATTATCAGAGTCACAAAGCAAGCTGTGTTTGGTTTTCATTTTATAGTGGTGTTAGAATTTTGCTTGTGACATCCAAAATGAACCATTTGAGAATGTTTCTTAGCGTATTTCCCCAGACTGAATTTTGTTCATATACTGGGATTTTAAGAACTCCAAATGAGCAGCCTTTAACACTGTAAAGGAGGCATGTAGCCTGTGGTGTTGCTATCATCGCCCCACAGTATCCCTGTGGTAGGAATGAGAACTGATCCACGTGCTCACCGTTGAGGCACGTTGCAAAGAAATTCTGATGTGAACTGCTATAACTTAGAAGAGGTGATACTTAGTCAAATGAACATGTAAGTTTATTCTCATTTCTACAATTTAACTTTTAAATTCTTTAAAAATTAAGAAATGCAAGTGTATCTACAGTTCCTACTGTAGAGCATATGGTCTCACCAGCCACACTTTTGGATGATATGTTCGGTTTCAGAAGTGGACTGTTTAAAGTAAGATCCTCTTGATATTGAAAAATACTTACTATATGAAAAGGCAACCTTGCAAAGTATTGGACAAAGCATAGGTGGGTTGGTTCACTATATGTGATAGATCTAAGCAGTCTATTTGCTACATCTCTTTAAGGCTATGATAAAATGAATCTTGAAATATCTTGTATGGTGACTCATCTGATATTAAGATGTGCCAGTGTTCATAAACAATGCTGTTCATCTTGTATGTGCATGTACAAGACGTGTAGGTGGAAGCTGAAGTTTTAGTTGCAGTGAATCAGCTTTTATTCACTGTTTCTCTTATCTCTGATTTTTGGAGAAAATCTCCCCTATGTACTCAAAGGGTGAAATTTCAGGGCTGAGTGAGGGATGCAATGTGCCTGTTTCTTGCAAGAGTTCTGAGATTTTATGTCTCAGATATTTGACTGTTAGAAATTCAACTTCCTGTCATGGAAGGTGATCTGTTTTTTCTTTGTCCCTTTTTTTTTTTTTTTTTTGTAATTTCCTTGGTTGGTGATCCTCTCAAGTGAACTAAGTAATTCTAGATGTCCTCTTCTCTATCAGATTTTATGATTAAAGTGTTTTTGTAGAGATGGCTCATTAAGAAATGTATTTTATGAATTTCATACATAGTATTTTGTTATCTCACCAGCCTACTTAATAATCCAGTGACCAAATAAGATAAAATGAAAAGTGTTCAGTAAAATATTATGCAGAAAAGAGAAAATGCTTTTGACAATCTTTTAGATCTTGATTTTTGAATTGGTAGGATTGTCCCTCTGCTTTCACAACTATTTGTTGTCTTACTAGCAGCTGTATTATTCTCTCTTCTAGATAGTGTAATTTTTATGATCTATCAGCAGGAAGAATTTCCTTGAATTAGGTAGGAAAAGAGCAAGTGTTCTTGTGATGGAACTGAGTTTAGCTTGCAAGAGTTCCACTTAAATTTATATCAGTAGCATGCGAGCCGCATAGACTATGTGTAGCCAGCAGATGGAGGACTGTACTAATTGTTCAGAAGCGCTTGTCTGCCTATCTACTGCAGACTTGGTAAAAACTGGCTGAAAGCTCCCATAATGTTGTTGTGTCATATTTTATACTAAGTAAAGACATATAGAGTAACAGCAGTATTTGAATTATTTTCTTTGCAGTCATATACAGTTCATCTGATGACTCTTAAACCACTGTAGACAGTGATGGCACTTAGTGATCATTGCTTTTTTTTTTTTTTTTTTTTTTTTTTTTTTTTTTTTTTATAAAAGGCGCCATTCCTGTAGTTTAGGATTAGCAATGACCTAAAAGTTCGTGAGGTTACAGGAACAGTACAGCTGTATAAATGTATGCCAATGGCATACATTTAGTGAATAAGAGCAGTTCCTTCATATTGAAGGTAAGCAGCAATGACAGCAAAGGGGAATGTAGTTGTGCCATATATCATTGTCACGTCAGTTCACCAGGGTGGCAGATTATTTGTTCTGAGCATAAGGGTATAGGAGCAGCAGCAACAGAAACAAGTTGTGTGATGCTTCCTGAGCTTTCCCCTTTTCTCTGCCACAATAGGTCCACTGCAATGTCTCTCCCAATGTGTCTTTGTTGGCCAGCCAGTCCAGCATGACTTTTCCCTGGCTGCCTACCATCTGCCTTTAGACTATTTTCTCCTTTAGTTGTTCTTAAAAAGAAATGCCTCAATCCTATGAGGCATTAAGAATCTCCAGTGAAGTACTGAACATCTACCTTGCCTACTGATGCTCAAGACAGATGATGCTCAGAATCAGCTAAGAGTTACTGTCAAGAGAGAAGCTACCATGGTCATGCCTGCCATGCTAGCTCAAATTGAGTCATGTTTTTCATCGCCTTATGATGATGTCCTAATGAATATTTATCATTATTTGTGAGACCCTATTTTCAGCAGTTGTATATTATAGTAACAGCTGACAAAATGTTCATTTTGGTGTGTAATGAAATTGTCTCTATTTTAGTTGTTTATTGTTATGGAGCTGCCACTCCCATGCCATTGTGTCTGCAACAGTAGCACAGCTGGATCCCTGGCAGACTAGCAAGCTCAAAAGCATGGCTGATTAGCTTATTTCTTGTCCAGATGAGGGTGTCTCTAGTGGAAATGTGAACTCTGCACTGTGCCTTTATATTGTAGTACAGGTAAACATGGTCCAATAAGATTTGACAGCATTTTTTTTTTAATACAAAAGAATTATTCCAAAATTTTCTATTTAGTGTCATAGTGAAATCTTTGGTCTTTTAAATCTCCAGAGTCCTTAGTGTTTGAGCTGTGGATCTGCCAATAATGCCCTCCAAATCTAGGAAGAAAACAACTCATCACTGAAATAAAACTGCTGAAAACTGGTAATATTGGCAATAAAACATGTATCTATTTAATTTGGCACACTGTCTGAGGTTCAGCTACTGATGTATTTCTTCTACATCTCATCAGTAAATGATATTTGCAATCTTGTAACAGCATTTTCCATGTTTCCATGTTTTAGCACAATCTATGTTATACCAGAAAGTTTTTTACACTGTCTCCTCTATATTCATTAGAGTACAGACTTCAATTCAAGTTTTGGACATCTAAGAGAAAAGCTTTATATAACTCAACTTTTCTTTTGGGAGTACTGTCTCCCTTCCCTCAAATAATGTTATTGGCTTGCGGATGCTTTCTTAGAAGAAAATAACTCCTGGAAGAATGTTCAGTTTCAATAAATTATGTTTTCAGATTAAAAGGTGTTTTATTAGAAGTACACAACTAGCTTTATGAATGTGAGTTTATATTGTCTTAATGTTGTATGATGGATAAAACCATAAGATTGTCTTTGTAGCTTCACACCAAAGCTGTAACTGCATGATTATATAAACCGATTGAAATTTGAGAGGAGACGGACTCTGGATGATGGATTCCATCTTTGGCCAATCTTCCTTTCACAAAAAATGGAGAACAACTAGGGCTGATTTTGTTGTAGGAAAGTGTTTTATGGTTGGATTTTGGCTCTAAACAATACAGATTCTGGACTGATTTCAAACTAGGTCCCATTTATCCTTCAAACTCCAAAGACTGAGCAAAGGGCAAGTACTTCCCTTTTCTTCCATACAGCAGACCATTTGGTAGGGAAGTTTGTCCCCATGTGCATATTGTACTACATCTGGTTTCTTCTTATATGCTCAATTTAGAAATGCAGCTGTTAGTATAATGGGAGGAGAGGGCTGTGCTGGCATTTTAATTTTTTTTTAAAACACATTTCTAGAATACTTCAGTTAAAGCAGGAACATTCTTTCAAGATGATTGTCCACGTTCTTGGAAGAGTGTATGGAAAGTCTTAACAATGTAAGATGAGAACAGAGGTCCCGTGGCAAAGTTTAAACAAAAATAGGAAGAAATTAGAGCTTACCAGTTTTCTAATGTACAGCAATGGAAGCTGTCCTCCATACAGGGGCTCAAACTTGAACGCCTATCTCCCCTCCCTTTCATTATTAAACAAAGAGGAAGATCATCATCATAAAAATAGAAACTGATAAAAAGCTCAATTGATGTGTTCTCTTTCTTCCACACTGGAACAGCATACTCCTGGTAGTAAATGACATAACTGTGTATAGTAGATATTACTGATAGGGAGGCCTTGACCAGGAGCTTACACTGGTCTGCTGCTTTTCTTCTTGAATTGTCTGAGCATCTTCTTCAGTCTAGTACCCACTAGTATATAGTCTGTGCTAATGTTTTAAGTCATATTCATTGTATTTCTGTGTTAATTTTATAGATTTAATTTATAAAAAGCTCATTTGGATGTGGATGTGCATTACTTAAAATTTTGACAAAGAAAATCCATTCCATTTTATTCCTAGAAGAACTCTGAAATATTTGTCTGTTCAGTTTATTTCGTCTAGACTTCACTTAGAGAGCACTGGAAATGCGGCATACCTTTAAGTATCTATTGATTCACCATCTAACCATTAGAGACAACCTTAATTTAAGCATAAAAGGTTTTAAAGCATAATACAATTGTTTCAGCTTGTTCTGCTGAAAGAAAAATGCTGTAGCATAAATTTACAACATTATGGAGAACTAGGAAGCAGAGAGACATAGCTACTGCAACCTCTAAATGGTGGTATTATGTGCAGTTGTTTTTGATCTATTACAATCTAAAATGTACAAGAGAGCTGTAACTAAAGGGTAGCTTGCAAGCCTTTACAGGTGTAAGTCTTGGATGTTTATGGTCTTATTCTACTAACATGACTAGAATTTGCTTAAAATATAAATTTGTAGTATTGGTAGTTATTGTATGGGGTTTTGAAAGAAACATTAAAAATACTATGTATCAAACTCCCACTAAAATTCAGTACCATATGAAATTATCTATACCTTTGAATTCAGTGGAACAGCACAGGACTTGTGGTTTGATTCCTCCAGATCAGCAAAATTTGATGACTTCAGTGAAGCACGTTTGTGTTTGACGCTTACGAAGAAAATGCAGCACAGAGTACCTGAGGCTTTGGGGCCGGGGGAAAGGAGAAAGTTTATATTCTCTGTGGGGCAAACTCCCTTGGACTTCAGTGGATAATACTTCTGTATTATGAGAGAAATAGAATTGACATAGATGTCAGAAAGTTTCTACAGTCATAAATCATTTCAACAAGATTTTTCCGTAGTCTAATTGAATCAGTTTTATGTGTTTTACTAACCTTACCTACTGGATCATATAGAATTTTACATCTGGTTTGAGTAAAACACAGAGTTATGTGAAATACAATCCCTTATCACTGGCAGCTGTGGTAGGACAAGTGTCTGAGCATTTGAACAGAGTCAAACAGCAGCTTAAATGAAAATCAAGAAAAAGCAGTATTATCTGTAAAAACTTACCAAGAACAGATATATTACGACCAGGCAACAGGAGAAGGGTGATTTCTTGTTTGTGGGTTTTTTTTTTTTTTTTTTTTTTTTTTTTTAAGTGTTCAGTGGCATTGTTCCAATAATAGAACTCATAGGGAAGGTTTTTAATAGTTCTGATAAAAGAACCTTTCACAACTTGTTGGGGTGATAGAATAGCTCTGACTACTCTCTGATTTTGACAGATGTACATTTGTGTTCTATATAATAGCTTTAAGAGGTACAGTGTCTGAAATTTTTAAGTGATAAAGGGTGGAATTTTGATCTGAAGGGAAAGAGGACACTCCACAAGATTTTTTTTTTTTTTTTTTTTTTTTTTTTTTTTTTTTTAAGTGCTGTTAAATGTTGGACATTGTGTTCAGACTCCTAGCTGACTTGAACAAAGCACACCAATACATTTTGTCCCAGCTGTAGACCTTCAGGTTTCTCAGCATCAACTGTATGCTTTAAGTAGGAAAAGATCTTGATTTCTGAGAAAATAAGTATGGAAGACAGGCACCTGCCTTAGAAAAGAAAAGAACATCCTTACTGGACTTGGGCAGTAGAAATACAAGTTTCTACTGATTCTTCAGCGGGCTTGTATTTAAATACCTTTATTTCTTGAGTGAGATGGAGACTGGGATTGTTTAATTTTTAACTTGCATGCAATAATATCTGAATTATTGGTTTAACAATAGTCTGTTTTCCCTTTAGTGGCATTGCCAGGATGACCAGATAAAAAGAAATAAATGAGGTCATGTACCTTATGGCACAGCACTTTGTGTGAGTGTTTGTGCCATGTGAGAGTTTGGGTAAAGTTTATGCAGAAAATTTTGTCATGGTATCTTGTCACTTCTCTGTTCTTCAAGAAAAAAGAATTCAGGACCAGTGTCAAGAATCCCCTCACATCCATTCCAGATGGTTTAGACTTTCCTTGGAACAAAGTGTCTTATGTAAAATTAGCTCCCTGTGTTTCTCCAGTTAATAACAGTTACAAAGGTGACAAGGAGATTAATACAGCAGAAAGATATGAGAAACAGCAAGATGTCTTTCCTGTAAAGTAGTTAATACTGAGATACACATTCCTGGTGTGTGAGCAGAAGGAGATAACTGCAAATAAGCAGTTTGATTTACTACATGTATTCCAACATAGGATGACACACAAAGAAAAGGGATCCCTCCTAGTAAAGCAAGTCTTGATTTTTTTTTTTTTTTGATAACCCCCATCTAAATGGGGGTTTCTGTTTTGTTTTCTAAAACACTGCTAGAAATCTTTCTTATTTACACAATTCTACATCTCAAGTGAAAGCTGTAAAGATGAATAAGCTGATGATAAATAAAAGGCATTATCAGTTCTGGCTGCCTATTGGAATTAAGTTCAAATTTTGCATGAAAAAATCTATGGGCAAATTTCTCAATGATATTTTAAGTAATACGTGTTGCATCTATTAGATCTTTTGTCTTTTCAGACTTTTGTGCATGTTTTTCAGTGTTTTTCTGCAAAATTGAATTGAGAAATTTTGTATTCTAAAATGGAGGCTCAGGTTATTATAAAGTTCCATGATGCTTGGGACGGGGACTTCTCTTTCTTTAAAGAAAAACAGCAACATTATACAACACGGTATAATTTTGAGTATTGATAATTCTCTCTAATTATTTTGGCTTAATTGGACTGTTAGATTTAACAGAAGGAATCTGTAAAACCAAATGTCTTCCTCCTATCTCCCCCACACGCTGCCCTCTAGAATAAAAGATTTCAAGAAAACACATCTTTAAATGTTAAATTAATTCCAGTCATGCTGCTGGTTAATGAGATGGTGAATGAAGAGCTGGAGAACATACATAGCTGGTTTTAGTTTAACAAACATATTTTCAGTTAAGAACCTACTGCCTTGACAGTGTTGTTAACTAAAAGCATTTAAATCTGAATTTCACATCAGGGTTTTTATGCAGAAATACTGTACAGATACTGGCTAAGGAAAGCATTCACTGTGTGAAAGTATCCCAAGTTCAAGACAAGTATTTGCGCAAATGATGTTAGCGTGCAGTGGGCAGCTACTGCATGTGTCTTTAGGTCATTTAATTAGCCGGGCAGAAGAGGAAAGACTAATCTTTTAGTGATATTTTTAATAATTTTAATATTTAATCACATTATGATATGATAACTTAATTTTGTAATGTTTTTTTTTTTGTTTACTCTAGAACATAGTCACTTAGGTCAACCTTTTGGGAAAGTCTGTATTATCCCACACCACTGAACTTACTTGAACTAGTCAAATGTGATTATTTTTTAGAACTGTCGGTTTATTTTCCTCAGGTTATACCTGTGAATTACCCATTTTTTTCCTGGCATCCAGGTGAATTGGCAAGCTTTCCAGCTTGCTTGAAAATTATTTAAAATATTATCTTATTCTAATCCATAATGATGGGAACTTATGTGACTATATATTCACATTGTAGTAAAGACAATAATTAGAGTGCTGCTGCACTGTTCTAAAATATACTGTATTTTTAGATTTAGATTAGAAATTACAGTCTAAATATGAGAGATCAGACTTCCCATCATTTACAACCTGTCTGATAGGCTTCTGGTTAGAGCTTTCTGCCAGGGTATAGAATGGACTGACCTCAACCAGGATGGCCACGAGTGTTTTTTTTGTTGTATGCCCTGTCACACGGAAGAATTGATATGGTTTAGAAATGTTAAGAACTCAAACTGAACTGAACGAGGCCTGGATGAAACCATACTCATCATATTAATACTAACCTTGCACCAAACTGTGTACTCCCATGATATATATATACCACATGTATGGGTCTTTGTTACCTGGGTCAGTGTTTTAGAGAGGCTATCACTTTTTATTTGCTTGCTTATATTTTCATCACAAGTGTCCTGACCAAACATCCAGCAACTCTGCCAAGTTTGTGCCATTGACTGCAATGGGTAAATAAAATATTTAATATCACCCCCCAATCCATTATAATCAGTCTTATGACATGCTTTGATAATAATGAACAGTATAGTTGCTATGGACAACTGGAAGTTTTTATCAGCTGTGTATCTTGTGCACAAGCATTAGTCTACACAGAAATAATTATTTTTGTGAGTCATATTTCTAGGCATGAAAATAGTACAACCACTTGGCCAAAAATACTGCCTTTGATATTTGAAATCTACTCTGAAAATTAACTGAAGGCAGTTTACAATGACTCCTTAGTTTTTGTTGTTTGACTTAAAAAGTGTTTAATTCTGAAGAGCTTTTGAGGATGAGGGGGGATTTAAAATTGATGTGACAGAACAGGCTCCTTAATTCTTTTAAATATCCTAATCACATTCTCTTTTCTTGTTAAAAATGTACATATTTTACCACATTGGTATTTTAGAGAAACATAGCTGCACAGAGTCAAACCTGCACTTTCATATTAATGAGGTACGAGTATAGTTTGCAGCTTTTGGGTACGGTTAATAGAGGGTGTTTAGTGGTCATCCTTTATGGTGTGGATCTATTATCTGATACTTTTACTCTTGTGGGATCATTATACAGAAGATTTTTTTGGAGAAGTGTGTTGCCTAAATACCACTCTTGATGACTATATTTAATCCATGCCTTTCAAAGGACAGCAGATGGGTTGGAGTGTGCACCCAGTTCGATGCTGATAAAGGCTCCCTTTTGCTCAAGTAGTTTACTGTTTTAGATCTAACTAAATGATGTTTGTGAATAAATATCCCACTTTCAGTTACATTTTAACTTTCCAAATTATGAACTAATATACATATAGTCCCTGGACTTGCAAGGGCTCTCCTGCAGTAGTACTTATTCTGGGTTTTTACTCTAATCCAAGTCTAGTCTGTAGTATTCTGTATGAAAAACTATGCTGTCACAAAACCACTGTGCCTAATTAATTACCCTCTTCAGGAGTGGCATTTTGCGGTCACTTTATCTTCTGTTGCTCTACATATGCTCTGTCCTTAACCTTGTTCTCTCTGTTGAGAACTGCACTCGGAAGATCTGGGAAGTTTTCACATATGCTAGTTTCTTGCGAATGTGGAAATGGATTCATGTTGTCAGACTTCAAACAGAAAATTCAAGAAACATGTCCGTCTTCAAACAGTTCCAATATTATGCTTTAAGCTGCTGGCAAACTGATAGTCTTTAGCTTGACAGGTTTAGGGGGGCATAGAAGGCGTGGGCTTTCAGTAGGTTCTAATATTTGGAGATCATTTGTGCATATAAGAACAGTATCATTAGCCTCTGTTCCCCAACATGTATTCTGTTTGTTTTGAGGTAGTTTTGACAACTACCTGAACTCAGATACTCTTATAGTGAATAGCTACATTGCAGAGCCTCAGCTTGCTTAAATACTGCCTCTTCTGCAGGGGTTTTGAGTTGAGCAGTTTCCAAAGTGCAGAGCTAGCCCAGGAGGGAGCACTCACTGGGGAATATATCTTCTGTATCTTCTCTGTGTAGTTTCCATAAACTTCCCTTTCCTATGAACCACAGACCTCACTATCTCCTGCCAAGCTTTTTACTAACACATTGGATGAAAACATGTATTCTTAAGCCTGTAAGATATAGTTTTACAAAACATTTTTTATTATTTATTTATTTATTTACAAAACAATGATTGTTGGTTCATGACAGTTCCTACCGTGCCTTTCAGAAGTGATTAATGATAAATGATTCAGATTTAGGAAAAATTCAACAGGCTTTTGTATGTTCTAGGTGACATTCTTCCTGTTATGGCAAAGAGTTTTAGTGGGTAGCTGGAGAATGGAAAGTACCACCTTACATAGTTCTAAAAACAGAATACTACTAGTGCAACAACCTCAAGTTGCATTTTAAGCAGGATACTTTCCAGCAGCAGAAGAAAACTCACTATATAGATTCAATAATTTATTGATTATCCAGCTAATAATATATAACCAGTAATAAACAAGCTTTGATTACTACAGCTGGTACATTAAGCAAGCTATACATGTCCCGATTGCTGTATTCTCTTATCTTGATCATGTGCAGAGTCCCAGGGTTGAGGCCATTATTCCTTAGGCAGGAAGGCAGTTACCTGAGTCCTCCCCAGGAGGTTTTGATCCTAATAGTGTCATCTGCTTCCTCATCTTTAGATTCTGTGCAGCCCTAGTTGTACAATTGCAGTAAGTCTAAGTCAGCTTGCCCTCTTCATTAATCAGTGATTTTCTGCTATCCCTGAGTTTTACTGTATGCTCTAGCCAAAGTATTGCCATTTATTGTATACTGCCTGTTCTACTAATCATCTGCTAATGTGTTAGGTCATTTAGTTTATTTGAAGGGTTAGGCAAATTTTGGTATGCGCTGAATACTTACTCAGACCGTGTATACCACCATGTAGATACAGCCTCAGGTCATGTATCCTGGAGCCTGAGCAAGGGCATTTTCGTTGGGTAAAGGTCCCAGCGTTCTAGATTTTTGACCATAATTTGTCAATTGTGTAAATGGACTTTCAGCCAATTAATTTTGGGGCTAAAGAACTTTTTTTTTTTTTTTTTTTTTTAAACAACCATAACCTATCTTTCAGTGGCAAATAAAGTTCTGTTTTGAAGATTTAGTTTTCATAATGTGCTTTGAGATCCTTGGGTGAAGTAATACAACGGAATGGATTTCTGTACATTTCTGATAACGTTTCTGTAATATAAATTCATCTTCTTTGCGTTAAATTTCTTTTAAGAAGATTAAAAAAAATCAGTTGATATAGTTCCATTTTTACTTGTTTCATTTTTACTTGTGCATCTGAGCTAGCAAAAATTCATTTGAAAACATTTAATTTTCCATCAAACACAAAAAGATCCATTTGCAGCTGCTTTAATATTCATTCCGTAGCTGAATCTAACCCTTTTGCAAAATTTAATTGTGTGCTTTCTGAAATGGAACTAAGTGCCAATTTTCTTAATGCAGTTAGCACCGTACTTATAATAACACTAATTTATACTCTTCTCATGTCTTTCTCAAACTATCATTTAAGACTGGAAAAAATCCTTCTAGTGTTTGCTGGAATGAACAAGGGTGAATATAAATAAAAATATAACTACAGGTGTTAGATGATGCAATTTCTGGATATAGATGTTTTCATCTGTAGCTGCTTGCCAAGAACCTTTCAAAGGCTGATAAATGGGGAATGGAATTCAACTCCATGTACATATCATTGCAAGGTAAGAATAAAATCATAAAGCATTGAGGTAGATGCTAATCATCTCTTTAAAGCTAGAGAGGGATAAAGTGATTAAAATCCCAAGGGAGGTATTTTCAGTGCTAATCAGGCAGTTTGTTAATGGAGTTGTGCATGTGCTGCCAAATGTATCCTTTTTGCAGCTGAGCTGACTGGTCTTGATTTGATCCAGCAATTATTTAAAGAATAAAGATTAACTATGAAGATGTGGTCAGTTGTTGGACTGATGAGTTTATAACCGTTGCAGAAGGGTAGTGAGGCCAAGCGTAACATTGCATTACTCTTTTAAGGATCAGTTGGAAAGCACAAGTCAGCTTTCCTTCAAAGATTCTAATATTTCATGGGCACGAAAGAGAGCTGTAGAGCCACTGAACTAAATTAGCCAAGTAACAGAATAAAATACAATATGCGCATCAAATTGAGAGAAAGTGGGTTAACACAAACCCATCATATTAATTAGTTAGACTAAAATATATTTTAAAATGGAGCAGATCCTTACAGTTTATCAGAAAGCACAGGTTATTAGCAATCTTGATGGATATACCTAGGTTCTAGTCAAGTAGGCTGGGAGAACTCTAGTAAAAGCTGGTGTTTAACCTAAGGCTGAAACTAAAAATAATGATGTTGGTACCCTCTATCTGTATTATTGGTCATTAATTTTCTCTTGACATCTACATTTCCAGTGACTCTGTCTTGTAGTAACCTCTTTCTAAAGCAATGTTTAATAACTAAAACCATGGGACTCTGGCTTTTAGCTTTTGTGTATCAGTAGGGCTTTTACTAATAGAGAAGTTGTTCTTGTTGCATGAATAAATTTTCTGTGTGTGCCATCTACTGGACTGTGTTCAGAGTGCAAAATTTACTCATAAGTCCCCTTTGTGAAATTACTGATAACCCTGTGTGAAATTTATAAAACTAACTTCTGTGCATAAATTTATTGTCTTTGTAAGATTTTGTTGCAACAGAAGATAGATTCTGTTAATTCAGAAAGCTTTAAATAGACTTATCTTGTGAAATCTGTTTCCACATTGATTGCAGGCTTTACAGTGATTTAGTTTACTACAAGTGCATAAGGTATTTTATATATATTTTTATATACTTTAGAATACTAGAGTTTATCATACTCTGGAACTCTTATCAGGAAATCTCTGCAAGAGAGTGTTGAATGACTAAATTTGTCAAAATTGCAATATGTCATCATGATATTAGTACAAAATGAAATAATTATTACTTCATTTTCTTTTCCTTCAGGAAGCCAAGCCTTCTCTGTTCGTGTTATTAAGCTATCTACAGATCTCTGTTGTCTTCAGGGTCACTAGAAAAACGGCCTCTGCCTTGTTTAAAGTTTTGATGAGGTCATTCCACAGCACATTCATGGCCAAGCAATCTTGTATGTACTTAAGCTGGTTAATCTATTTCTATATTCATGCAACTAATAAAAATATCTGTGCAATTCAAGATTTAGTTAACTTAATGGGAAATTTGTCTAAGAGTTTAGGAGATCTGGTATTTCATCCACTGTAGCTAATATTTTAAGCATCAGGTTATGCACACATACACACTCATTTAAATAATCTTTTGGTAATTTTTACATTGGGAGAACATAAAACAAATAATTTAAGACTCGTTTTTGTACATACAGGTTTTATTTGATGATTATTTTATTTTCTGACATGTCTACATTTACAGGCTACTCATCTGTAATCACAGTAATGTATAAAACAGTTACCAAGTTTGTATGAATAGAAATAGTCACTGAAGGATAACAGGCTTGATGATGTTCTAAAACTCACTTTTTACAGTATCTGATAATAAAACACTGCTTAAAATCAGAGCTCCATTATGTACAATACAGCAAGCATTCAACTGCTGTTTCACCACTTGGAGTTTTCAAACATATGGGAAGTGGAACTGGGCCTTACGATACAAATATTCATTTAGATGGACCCCCTGCTTAACACACACAGTAGGCACTAAGAACTGGCCTTAGTTTAACAGGTCCAAAGTCCAAATGCGACAGAAAAAGGTACTGTAGGCATTTGAGGACTAGGTTCACTATTTGTAAAACAAACTGGAAAGCATATGATGGAAAATATTTTTCCATGCTTGCTTACAAAAAGTAAAAAATGAAACTGGTTTGTTTCTTCCATAGAATAATTACAGTAATCATATTTCTGGAATTCCAACTGATAAATTCAACAATACATGATATTAAAGAGATGAGCAGCATGCATTTTCCAGCTATCTACATGATTTTGTATAATTATTTTAAAATTTCACTGACAAAGACTAGTTTAAGAATTTGAGGAAAAAAAAGATTCCTGGAATCTATATTTGAGATGTAAAAATTGGACAGTAAATTATCACTCACTGTAATTTTTTTTTTATTGTGAAATAAGCAGAAAGATTCCAAGTTATGTCTGTTTACAAGAAATGTGAGTTGTTATGTAGGTGATCCGTTATGAACCAAGTCTAATATTAAGCCTAATAATCACTTAAACTGTGTATGCAAAAGTCTTTAAAAAATGTTTTCTAAAAATCTCCTTATTCCTTTAGAACTCTGTTCCTTTGCCGCTACAAAGCTCTGAGCAGCTACCCCTCAAGACTGGTATCTTCACTTCACTAGCTGAGTGAAGCCCATTTGACCTTTTAAAAATGGTTAAGTCTACATCAATAGACCTTTATTTTCTCTTTTATACTGCTGGCTCTGTTTCATTCAGTGAGTAAGCAGCAAGATACTTGAGAGTAGGGTCTAGCTCGGTGATTTCTGGGGGAAGCAATGCATGCATCACTTGGGAGGCACTTTTCCTTCTGCTGTAGTGCAGGGAGTGGGTTGTGGGAATGGAGGCTGCAAACCTAAATCTCACTCTCTGAAGTAGAATTGAGCAATTTAAACCAGCTGGAAACAGAATGTGATACCTAGGAAGCTTAGGGAGAACTTGAACTTCTCTCCCCAAAGCAAGGTGAGATGGGAATATTCTAGTTAACCAGCTATTGCAGAGCTGTGGGCGCCCATTCCTGTGCAATACTGGCCGTGGTGCTTCCTATCCGTGACCTGAGGCTCAGCTGATTGTCACTAGTGCGAAGTGAAGGTGGTGACAGAAGCTCTGTGCATGACTGTGGGGTTAGCGTTTTTAGGAATATGCAACAGTTCTTTCAATTTGTATAACAGAACTTCTATATTCCTCAGCATTCTTAAAATTACTATCACTGCTAAAGTATATCTAACACAGTAGATCTTGCATATCTGTTCAATATGACAGCAAAGTATGGTAGCGAAAATATTTTGAATGGAGTTTTGTACAAGCTTTTTATATCTTAAAAATACTGTAAATATTACAAAATATAGTAAATATTTTTAGAGGAAGTAAATAATTATTATAGATATGATAATGCTTGTGCTTTAGCATGATAGCTTTATGCATTTTAAGTTCTTTCATAGACCTAAAGACAACTTTAGAATGGATCATTCAAATGTTTTGGAAAATGGATTATTAGAACTTTTGTAGTAATCAACTACTGCTAGGTTCAACTTTGGAAAAAATACAATCCTGGAATTAAATATGTGTGTAACTTCCATAACTCCTAAACCTCTGGCCTTGTGATTTTTAAAAATCATGGCAAAACTTGTCCTGAGCTTGATTATTGTAAAAGGTATTAGTGGATTTCGCATACAGTGCGACATCACCAGGTAACAGGGCTTTTTGTGAATCTGCTTATCCTTTAGTGTATTCAAGCTATGGCTAGAACATGATTCTGCTGTGCAGGTGGATCAGGTGGTCACCTAGAACAGTAGTGACTTAGGGTGAACAAAATGGTTTACTCCTTATTTTTACCTAGGGAAAATGAGCATTTCTTAATCTGGCTGAGGCTGAGAAAGCCCTATAGCTTTCACCCTACTGATGATCTACTTCAGACATCCTGATTCTTCTTTGTGCTGCTTCTTGGTGTGAAAACCATCTCCAGAAAAGGCTGTCTCTCTTTTGGGTGCATGGATAAGTCATTATTTTTCTGGATGTTGTTAAGGCCTCTTCCTTTCATTGTCTGAACTCGGCACCGTTTCAGAAGCGTTACCAGAATCGCTTTCATCATTACCATGGCAATAAACTTTCCTACACATCCCCGAGGGCCAAATCCAAATGGTTGGAAGTAGCGTGAAGGAACCTGCATAGAATAAAATGAGGAACAAAATTGTAAGATGAATTTTTCTTCAGAAAGATAGCCAAAATTATGATGGAAGTCTCTACTATTTTCTGAGAAAATCTGTGAGAAGAACCTCTTTGGAGCAATTACTTTGCTGCTTATTCCCGGGTTGTCTCTTGACCACACATACTGTTGCTTTGTTTTTTTTCTTACCCTTCATGCTTGAACACCCCCTTTTAAGCAGGTCAGGCCAAAATACAGAAATGCATAGAGGAGACGTGCTGTTTTCAATGCTAGGGTAGCAGGAAATATAAAGTTAAGCAGCTAAATTCTGCATGTACATTTCACTGCTTATCAAGCGAACTTCAAGGGATCTCACCATAAGCTGAAAAATGGAGAATAGCTTTGACATGCGTTAAACTTAATTAAAAACATAAGTAGTTCATAAAATGTTCATTACAAAGTCCATAAACATCTGAGACAAAGACTGCGACCTTGTCCGATGATAACTGTAAAGTTATATGCATACTATACCCATACTACCATTGTCACTAGAAATGGAGTGTGCCTGTGATTTAATTTGTCATAAAATATAAGGAAGAAAATATTAATTAGCATCTAATACAGAGATAATGTTTATAATTCCTGTCCTATCAAATAAAACGTCAGTACAGGATTCTCAAAACTACTGAAGAATACGCAGCCAGCTTCTGCTGCCTTTACTGCTGTTGAATAGGTCATTTCTCCAAAGCACTTGTAGCAATGTGAATAGGCCTGCTTAAAGGAAAGCTGCTTGTTATGAATAAGAAAAAGTAAGTCTGGCTATAACTAAATTGTTTTTCTTCATTTGTATTCTTTTTTTTATTATTATTTTTTAAAGCAGTTTACCAGCTATGTTCGTTTCATTTTCTATTTAAGTCAAGAATTTTGTAGGAAAAGTTTTGTATTGAATTCTTCAACAGAGTTGTACTTCCCCCCCGCCTCCCCCCCCCCCCCCCTTCTTTTGCAGTCTGAGGAAAAAAATGCCTTCTATTTAAATTACTTCAACTAACAAATTGAGATATGCTTTTTGATGAATAATAGGTAAATACAAATGTTCATAACACCGAGCAGTGTAGCAGCTGGCAGTACAGCACAATGGCAAAGGCACAGCCTGGGAAAAGGGAAAAATGTTTAGGTTCTAACAATGCAATCTTATCATAAATAATGGTGTGGATTGCTATTCACTTAGAGAACTGAGTGGAAATTGTGCCTGCTGGAATAATTATGTGGCAAATAGAATACATCAAGTCAGATAGAAAATGCATTGTAAAATATTTGGTCAAGGGGAAATATTTTTAGCAGCCAAATGTGCATATAAAATAAGCAAGAAATCTATTTTGATAGAAATAGTTAGAATGAAATTAATGGGCAAAACTGAGGAAATTATTTACAGTGAATAGTTAGCTTAATGAAACTTAATCACTTCTCCTCCTCCTGAATTTTATATGATGTCTTTTTTTCCTGATCTGTTGTTCTTGGTACTCTGTGCAATTTTATGTGGGTAATCAACTAGCAGTTTAGAAATGTTAACTTTTTTCTTTTAGTTCAGGCTGTGCATGTAGCATGAATGGTACCTGTGTTTTTTGTCAGGAAAATTGTAAGTCTTAGAGGCGTGTTTCTGACTTGAACATTCACATCATTTGTTTATTCTTATTTTACTTTAAGTATTTTTTCAGTAAGCCCATTTTTGGTGCATCAAAGTGGGTCTATTTATTTAAAACAAATCATTATTTATGGACACTTACATGTGCATTTAAAAAAAAAGAGTTGCCAGGTAATAAAATGATTTCCAAATTCTTTGGTTAGACACAAATACATTTTTGGGAAACAACTGTTAATAAACTTAACAGCAAAGTTCTGAATGAAAGAAAATAATCTGAAGGATGAGTTACAGTAAAAGGATTTCAAAACCAAATAAAGTGCTACAGGCTTAAAAAAAAAAAAAAAAAAAAAAAAAAAAAAATCTAATGCTGTTGGGACCTAGAATAAAACTCTTATGAAAAAGTGCTGAGCTGTGACTGAATTACTCATCACTTTCGTACTGAGCTGATTAGAACTCAGTACTTAGTAGAACTTCTATTTCATTCTGTATGGAATGTTTATTTTCATTTAGGAAACAATAAAAATGCAGGATGTATAGCTATCTGGGCACTTAGACAAAGGAAGAGAGAGACATTTTTCAGAAGAAATAATACTCCACCTCCTGTAAGAGGAAAAGATACAAAACTTACGTTCCTCTCAAAATTTTCAAGAGAAAACTCATTTGGCTTTGGGAAGAATTCAAGCTTATGCATACGTCCAATATTGAGAATAATGTTTGTTCCCTTTTTCACTGGATAGCCGTCAATTACATCATCTTGTAAAGCTTTTCGCATGATCAAGTCCACAACTGGCTGGTATCTCATGCTCTCATAAATAAAATTCTCCACAATTTTTAAGTTTGGCATGTCATCACTCTGTATATCTCTGTCACCTTGAGGAATAAAACAGATGACAAGTTGCTTATGGATTTCACAGTTTCATCATACAAATACAAACTACTTTTGGAAGATTGTCAGTTCTTTGAATGGTAAGTAGGATCTAATCCAAGTAGCCTGGTATGGGCTCACATACCAGGGAAACCTGGTATACTGTTTATTAGCACAGGTCCTAAATTAACCTTTGATCTGCTCTAGAGCTCTTTGTTTTTATGCGTTATGAGTCTCTGTCTCGGTTTCTTGTCAGAAACAAAACTCCGAAAGCCCTTTCACCTTCTAGAAATCAGGTCACTGCAGAAACAAAACTGTATTGCAGCATCACAGACTTGGCAGCTCCTGCTTACCTGTAATAGTTTCAATTTCCCTTATCATCTCCTCTTCCACTGTGGGGTGCTCCGCAATCAGGACTAGCATAAAGAAGAGTGTCACAGAGAGGGTGTCAGGAGCAGCGATCATCATCTCCAGCACACACTGGTTCACATTCTCAGCAGTCAGATCTCCGCGGTTCTGAAAAGTCAAGAGAAGGAAATATTGGTTACTGACTTTTGTTTCCAACAAAAGGCCTTACAGCAGTAGGAAAGATCTAGTATATATGCTTGAAACAAAAGTTGAAATGCTGCCCTTCAGTCTCAGATGCATTTATTTATTATGTATTTATCATTTACTTTTTGTCTTTCAGAGAAAAAAAAAATGAAGATCTATGTTTTGATGGGTGTATGTGGCCTTTACAGAAAAGCAAGGGTTTGTTCTTAGTTCAGATCCTTATTGATTTGTTACTCTCCCTCACAAGGTTTTTGGCCTGCCAGGGATTATGCAGAGTTAGGGTTACATATGATGTGGTGCCTTGTGAACAAAAGGTGATATACCAAGATAAAATACAGAGTTTAATGAAAACATGGACAGGCTTCCTAAATACAGTTTAAGCTATTTAAAAAATAAATAAATAAACAATCAGGCAAGCACTTCTTTCCAAAGATGCAAATATTCAGTGTTTGAATTGCTCTTAGGGTATCCCCAGAACTGATTAATTTGCATCTCTTAAAGATGACATGACTTTGAGATAGATACAGGATTTGCAACTTAAACTTAATGTGTTCTTATTGACAGGTGAATGTTAGAAATTCAAAGTTATCAGTGTTTGGAGTTCATGGCCAATACCTGTGCAAAAATCAGCTGGGATGCAAAGTCCATGTGCTCGTCTAACTTATCAACAGTGGAGAGCTTTTGTCGCTTCTGTTCTATTAAGCTTTCCATTGCTCCTTTCAAATCCTTGCTGAAAACGGATAAAATCCATATTGATAAATATTTGCAGACTTTCAGTATGTGCTAGAATACGATCATAAACTTAGAGATTATACCAATAAAAATTTATATGAATGGAAAAAGTGGTATTCTAAGAATTGATATATGACAGTAAAACAAGGGAGGTTGCCTCTGGTATTCAGAAAAGTGATTGCTGCTCTTAAGTGAAGTCATGAGAACATTGAATTGCTATGTTACAAAATTTGTATAATTGCAGGTCAAATAACTGCAGATATTCCAGCAAAGAGTAAGAGGAACAGTACAGTAAAAAGTCAAAGACTTATGTTAGCTTTGAAAAAAAAATGTTTCACAAGTAATTTCACTTTATTCTGAGAGAAGCCATATGCTGCTTTTTTATTTTTTTAAAATGGGATACATTGAAAGGGATGAATGCACATCTTATTAATAAATAGAGATTGTTTAAGATTGGTTACTGTATTTTATTATTGCTTAGTGATAATAGAGAATGTAAAAGATAATTGTTAGAAAAAATGCAGAAATAAAAACATTGTATTGATGGTAGATTTAATCTGTTAGTCTATATAGACTAATTGATGGTATATTCAGTCCATATTTATGTAGTCAGCAGTACTTTGTCCTCAGGTTTTTCATTTCTTGTGCTTTTTTGTTGCTGGGTTGGAAACTTTGGCTTTATGAGAGTAAGTACATTTAAAACATCAAACCTGGTAAGGTTCTCATTTGAAATAATTCATTTCTTATCCATTGGAAATAGGGAATGGTCTTTCTTCCCAGCTTTATCAGCAGCCTATCAGAAGTTGTGGTATTTGTGATTCTCCCTCACTTTAAAGTCCAACAATTTTTTTTTGCAGTAGGAATTTATTAATATGTCCATTTTAAGGTGATTGTTTTTGAAACGTATATATTTGCTTATATATTTTTCAGTTATAAATGGGCAGATAGAGTTAGGTAATATTAGAAGTACAGGATAAAGCAATGATTATTTCTATAGTATAGGAAATTTTAGGGAGAGAAGGTAAATCCTGTTTATAAAGGAGTTATACTTTACTTTCAGCACACTTTCTTATCTCTTTTAAATACCTGGTGTTACACGGTCGTGTCCAAACAGTTTGTTATACATGCTTTGTAACAAGTATTTTCTCAAAGTAGGTGGATTTTGAATCCAAAATGAATGAAATGATTGCCATTTTTTTATAGACAGTTCTCTTTCCATAGAAGATGGATAACAAACTTCAATACATAAGAAAAACTTTGGAAACAAGAAATCACATCTGAATTCATGACACTGTCATAAGAGAGTTAACATCTTGATGTAATTCTGCTTATTGTTGTTCACAATATGCATTTTTCAGTTAAAGCCTGATGTTCAGCATGCTAATCTATTTCAGGATGAATTGTTTCTGAATCTGTATGTCTACATTTGACTCTCCTTGACTAGGTAGCAAATGTAATTTTACTTCATAGGGCGACTTTTCCCTTGCCTGTTTGAATTAAACCCATTATTTCAATTTGATTTAGTATTTGAAGTTGCATTAACTAATATTTTGTTGGGTAAATTTGGACTGAATAGGCAAAGGCTTTAACTCATTCGCTCAGATGAGCCATTTGTAGCACCAGCAGCAAATTCTGTTCTGTTGCTGTCTTGGATCTGCAGATAAAGGGGACTTTAGTCAGCCACCTTTGCAAGTTTCATGGTTCATTTATTTTCTAAAGAAAGAGAGCAAAATATTAAGATTTTCCGAGAAAGAATCTACTCAAAAGATCTGTAAAACTGCCGATACTTACGCTGCCTCTTCATATTTCTTGCACAGCCAAGAAATCTTAAAGAAGATATCAGGCTTTAATAAAAGTGCTTGCCAAGCATCAAAGTAGTTCTGAATCTTAAGCACGATGGCACTTTCTGAAAATAGAAGTTAACAAAGAGCAGTTCCAAATGTAAACTTTAATAGCCAAATAACACAAATGCTTCAGGTGAACTACTTCCTACCTCCACTAAGCACATAAAAATTTGCTAAGCATTTTGTTTAAATATGTGGTAGATAAGGATAGGAAACATTTGTAGCACACTGTGGAAAAAGTACAGCTCTTAGTAAAAACTCATGTTAGGCAGCTGAAAGGAGAGAGTGGTGTGACAAGCAGAGCCTAATCTTCCCATGGAGTGCAGAAGAAGAAAAATTTTGTTGTAACATCTTGAAACATGGCAGTCTACACCTCATGATAAGATTAATTATCTCAAGTCTTTTTGAGAATGTAAAAAGAAGAGAAGACTGAGAAAGTGTAAGGTGAACAAGGCAGCCATTTCATTAGTTGGAAAGATTTCTTATTCTTACTTGCATATAATGCTGTGACTGTACTGACTCAGTGCATAAACATCTCTGTAGATGCTACTATTTACCTGAGTGCGACAAGCTGAATACATATTTTTGATCACATAAAGTTCTCTTTTACAACTGGAATCATTTAACATTAAATCAGTTTCACTTATTTGATAATCTAAGAGCCTGCTCGTGCTGTTTCCTGAAACTAAGTTTTTGAGTGATGAGAGAGAAGTTTTTCTTGCATTTGCACTTCAGATCCATGGCAAGACATACGAATAAAGCTACAAGTACCATCCAAAGGGATCCCTAGAAAGAGCTTGTTAGATGTATCGAGCATGATCCGTCTCATAAGATTCAAAACGTTGATGTTTCCCATTTCAGTAGTCACCTCCTCCAGCTTGTCCAGGTGATCAGTTGTTGATTCAACACAAATCGCAATCATACGCACAAGACCAGGACCAGATAGAGCTGAAACACATATGTAAAATGATCAAAAGACTAATGGATTTTCATATCTTTTTAATAACTTATCTACTGAAAATAAGGTTGCCAAAGAAATGTAAAGCATTATAATCTAAGTGAATTGTGGATCTACTTGGATTATCCATTACATCCACGTGGATGTAATGAAGCCTGGCCTGGCACTATGTTGTGTTTTGGCCACTTACTGCCAATGGAGGTGGCCAACTATGGCCACCTATGGCCAATGGAGGTAATGTCACGGTGTATTTTTTTTTTTTTTTTACATTTTAAGAATTTAAGAACAACAAAAAAAAAGTGGTCAGTTCTTCTGCTATTTAATTTGGTGGGATGTTATGATAGGCTCCATCTGGAACAGGTTTAGATAGTTTCTGGGTGGGTTTGGAAATCTTGCCCTAAATACTCAATTTAAATTCATTTTCCATATAAGAATTGCTGTAGTTGCCTCATGGACATTATTTTAGCAAATATATACAGAGAAGTATTGTGTGTTTGTAGCTGAGCTAATCAATGTTGCAAAGAGGAGAGAACTGGTCATGCCAGGAATGGATTAAAAAAAAAGAGTGTTTTTTTTTTTTTTTTTTCCTCTGTCTTCAGCATAAAATTTCTCACATTTTTCAAAAACAAACTCAAGTAGGAAAGGCCTAGGTGTCAAATAGAAGCCCAGACAACAACAAAATAATATGGAAAACTTTAAACAGCAGGGTTTTATTTTCTTTAACATTTTATTTTTAGGATCTTAAAGTCTTTTCCTTATCCATTTTACTTTCCTTATTCAGGTTCCAGAACTGCTATCATAAGCTACTGCAGCCTCAGCTGATGAGGATTTTTTTCAGAACTGTGAAGTTTGCAAAACAACAAAGTGAGGCAGTTTTTTAAGGAAAAATGTTGGATCATTGAAAGTTCTAATGATCTGCAAACACTGAAAATTCCCAGGTGAGCCCAGAAATTAGATTTAAATAGTAACACTGCAATTGTTATCCAGTTTTTAATTTAAGTTCTAATTAATTATATATATTAGATAAATCCTTTGATTTCTTACCTAGTCTCATTGCTACATTAATTCCTAATGTATTAAATGCATTAATAAGTAGTGCTGTAGTGCTAAACTAAAAATCATTTTCGAACTGTAAGCATCTTTTTTCAGTTAGAATAGGAGAGAAATTTCTTTGAACTCATCTGAATCTGGGATGGGAAGTGTCGGACACATCTGTATTACTGTTGATCTGATGTTGAATGCTAGACTTTAAAAGTAAGACACTTGAAACGATGGGGATTATTCAAACTTTAGTTTTAATCTGAAGGCATTTAAAATCTGTAGAACTATTTCAAGACCAATTTAAATAACATCCCAAGCAAAATAAGTGCAAAAGAATACATGCAATAAAATATTTCTTTGAAATTCACTTTCTATCATTTGATTAGGAAAAAAAGAAACAGTGTTTTCTATAAGGTGAACTATATGCTAAAGTGTTGCAGTATATTAATGCATGCTGATTTACCTTTGGTGAAAAAGGGTCGAATTTCCTTCCAGTGTGCTGGGTTGTTATTAAATATTATCCCATTTTCATACATGCCAATGCATTGTAATCCCAGTTTGCTCCCAAATCGAGAAACATAGTGCCAATGTTTCATTACATGGAACACACTGGAGGATCTGCAAAATAAATGGGGTTAAAAATAATACATATATCATCATTAATATATGTGAAAATTTCTGGCAGCCATAGGGGATTCAAATCTTCTGACAGTTGGTGTATTTTCTAAAACACTAGAGAAGTACTCCCCAGCTAAGAACCACTGCCATAGAAAATTACAGATTGTATTGTGAACTAAAGGTGAGGTCTGAAACATGTATCATGTAAATGATAATGGAGTGTAACTGAAGATGATGCTTAATGTTTATATAGGCTTCTATTCCTTTTATGCTAACAGTGCAGTTGATTTCCCAGCTAACCTCTAACATTTCTAGAGGTGTTAAACACTGTGTATTACCAATCTCCCTTATCCCTGGCAAATATTTTGTGACAAAAGGTATATCCATACATATATATATCCACACATGGAAATTTGCTGCAAATATCTTGTCCGAAACTATGACATCTGTTACTTCTTTATACAAGATTTTTTTTTTTTTTTTCTTGCTTGTAGGCAGGAATTGCGCAGGCTTTTCGGAATATGCTTCCTCATTTTCCTTCAAGTTTTTTTAAAAGCACAGACAAATTCTGTTCATCTTGACATGTTCAATATTTGTGTTATATAAGAATTCAGAGTTCTTTGATTTTAAATAATCTGACAGTTGATAACAGACTTTATCATGTGTATTAAATTTTAGTTATACTTTTTAGTTATACATGCATCCTTTATTGTGCAGCATCATAATATTAACAAATAGAATTATTCATACATTAATCAAATATTAATTTGAAAAATAAACTTTATAATACCAACCATGTGGCATAAATATTCCTCAAATAGAAACAGATAGAAAATCTAAATTCTAAAATAGAAATTCAGGATATGTACTTCTCTCTTTTTCAATTGACAAAGTTCATTTAAACACTGTGTCCAGCAATGCTGTTTTAAAATATTGTTTCCTTTAGGGGGAGCTAGCATCTTAGAAGTGCTAATCTGATGACAGCTTGATCAAATTAAAGCTAATAAAATGAAATTAAATCAGATGAGCATTAAAAATTGTACACTATGCTGCTTGCTATACCATATTGCATACTCTGTGGACCAAATCCACATTTGTTATTCTGGGTTAATTTATTCTTTAGCTAGAAAAAGTAAGTGGGAATTATGCTGTTGACTTCACCAGTGCAAGGATTTCACTGTAGTTTAGCTTGAACAGAGGTCAATTAATGCCAATATACTAAGCCATACCAGTGAACATAGAGGAAGGATTAGAGTAGCAATGGAGAGCAGTGTGCCTGCAGCTCCAGCCTGCTGAAGGGCAAAGCATATTCACTTTTTAGTATACTGCCACACATCTCCTGCCTTTTCTAATTGTCTTAAAGGCATTTGGACATTAAAGAACATCATCTAATAAAGCATTTTCTGATCACAAAAACAAGGCCTGGAATTACAATAGCCATCCCAAGAATGGAAAAGTCCATATACAGTGCATACTTACAGAGCAGATGGTATTAATAAAGTCTTAAGGAATGATTCTGAGGTATGACCTTGTAATGTGTTGACTATAGTCTGATGTGTCCACTGCATTATTTTTTTTTAACAGTGTTTCTGGTGAGTTGCTAGTCACTTAATACATAAAGTGTTAAATTACATTATATTATTACAGCATTTATTTGATCAAAACATTATGCAGACATTAAGTAATTAATCTTTATAAAACCTATGTAGGGTAGGAGAATAAAGTTTTCCTATCATGATTGCCGCTTTTTACAGAGGTAAAAACAGAGATGAAGCTGACTTGCCCAGATCCTCATGGCAAATCCTGTTCCATAGGATTGAAACATTCTTTCAAATGTTCTTTTATGTAATATAGCTGAATGTGAATTGATATGTTCAATAAAAAGATAGTGATTTTTATCTGTTATGTCTGGAAAACACCCTTTTTTTTTGTTCATGGCATAATTATGTTAAAAGCATTTTTTAAATCAAAACCTGTGATTAGCCTTAGTAATAGTAATTAATATTATTTACTACTGTTAATTATTATTAATCAGTGGAATTATTCAAATCGTATAATACTGCATTTGCTTAACCTCCTTGCTGAACTACAGCCATAATCTTTATTATGCATTATGCATAAGGCATTACTCTTACTTTAAGGAGAACCTAAATGAGAACAAAAAAAACTAAAAATTGGATTAATCCCGCATTTCAGTCAATCAGTCTAGGTTCCTGTATAGTGTGTAATCCTAATATGACATGGAATAGTGAAAGAAATATTAAATATTTTGGGGAGGATTGAGACTACAACGCTTGATCTTCCATCCCACTAACAAAATGAGAGAATTCATATGGACTTCAAATTTGCCTCATTATAAAAGACTAAAAGATTAGAAAAAGATCTGTGAGTAGCAGAAAGTAAAAGATTTTAGGTGATTCTTGAAAATAATATTAATTCTACTTAGAAAGTATAGCAAAAAGGCTGAAAAATATGAGAAAATTCTTCGTATTATTAGAGAGAGAAATATTTACTTGCTAATTATAAATGTTTCTTCACCGCTGATCCAAACTCTCACAAATTCTCCATATGTCTTATTGTAATAGTTGCAGGCATTACCTACTCCCATCCAAAGAAATCTGCCATGTGAGATGAGGGGACCAATGCCCATACAGTATCCAGGCCCTAAGAAATAGGATAACAACATTATGATCTTAGCAATGCACCGTGACAAGAATACGTCTGTGAGCGTCACCCTTTTTGAAGAACTTTTTTTACATTACAGTGAAGGACACGTTATGTAAAACTGTCTGTTCTGCCTTGGAAAAAAATTGCATCTATGTTATTGAAACTTCATATCCATGGAAGCCTAGAGTCTATTCAGTGTGCACGTCACACACACTGTTCTGTGTTTCTTTGTGCAAACTCAAACTGCTGCTTTCAGGTTGATCGCTTTTGAAGGGATAATGGCTGGATATCAGAAAGAACAAATGATCTCGAAAAAAAGAATGCACATAGTTTATTCCTTTCTGACTAACAAATCCTTTGAGCAATCTTGGCCGAATGAGTGCTTGACGGCCATAGTAACATCTGCAAAAGTCAATATCCTTTTGCTGTAAGTAAATTAATTACATTTCTTTTAGTTCATGATAATTGATGACAGAATGAGAAAATAGATATTTAAAGGAAAATGCATTTTAGTCCTGTGAATTTTTAAAAACAGCATGCTAAAGTAGGAACTAAGAATGCAATAATAGCATTTACTCAACAAAGTTCTCAGCTGCTTCTGCTATGTCTGAGCATCAAATTTTCCTCTTACGACAGGGAAGAAAATGGAAAGAGCAGGAGATGCTCTGCATACTTTCACAATTCTTCTTAGGAGTGTTTCATTCTTCCCTGCTCTAGTTTGCCCCTTATAGCGTATGTAAAACATACATCTATCGCCATTAAATAAAGTGCCTACAAAATATTGTTTAAAAGATTTGCAAATTGCTTAAGATTCTAGCCTTTACTACTAAGAATCAGAAGAGTCCAGGCTTGTTCAAATATCTGTAGAATTAAGGTAAATTAATTTAGTTCTCTGTTATTGAACCTATTAAACATTCAGGCAGAAAGCACAACTTTCTGTGGCTACTTTTTCTTCTTTAACTTCACAAGGATTATAGCATATTGAAGGATACTTGGAAATTATGTATTCACATTAATTTTATTCATGTGCCACTACACTGGGTTAAAATTACTGACTAGAACTATCCCTGCCTCACACCATTTCAGGGTGCGTGCGCTTTTCTCATTTATGCAGTAGATCATTGCATTGCACCTGTTGGGGATTAGGCTGAATCAGTCATGTTTACCATAACCCCACCATCAAAATATTACAGCAATGCCCCTCTGAATGGGAAATCATTTGATGTTTTCTTGTTATAGAGCATCTTTGGTACCAAACACAGGGAGAAAAATTGATAATCTGATAAAATCTAAATAATTTCCCCGATATTACTGTTTGTTGCTAGTAAAGACATTTTGGAAAGGATTAAATGTACAACATATAAAAAGAAGTCCAAAATGCATATGAAAATATGCACTAGACTTAGTTAAAATGATATTGTATTTTCTCTAGCATATACACAATAAAGCAAAAAAAAAAAAAAGTCACTTTTATACAATCAAGCTCTCTTTATTATGGGAGGTCTGAGTCCAAATATAACATGTTAGATTTTTCTTTTACCAGTTATGTTTTTAAAAACTGTTATTTAAACTGATTTACTAAATTTCCTTGACATGCAATTATTATTCAGCATTCCCTTCTCATGTAAATTTGAGAAACAAGAGAAATGCTTTAACAGCTTCTGGGGGATATATAGCTAAGGTTAGTTTACCTGGTATTGATGATGTTTCTTCATGATTCCATATTAGAAAGAGAAAGCACATGAGGAGGAGTATGGGCACTGTGGCCACTGGCATCACATCTGGTACCAGGCTGGTGATGTACTGCATTAGATTCAGAGTTTCCAATACCATCTTTTCCAAGAGATTCTGCTTTGCTTTATAGAGAGAAAGGTGGAAAGAGGCTGAGTTTTCCAAACTCGAAGATATATTCACCCTCTGTGAGTACCTCACAAGTCCCTTGCAGGTCCTGTAAATGAGCAAATTAGCTCTTCTAGTAGCTTTATTTTATAATGAGGCTGGCTGCTTGGACTGTTTGCCAGGACAGCCTACATCACAAGTCAAAACAGACATGCAGCAGACACTCTTTTGCTTGGAAATCACAAAGCTTTGATGACCTTGGTATTGAAGCTTAGTTTTGGATACTTTGGCTGATAGAGCTTTTATCTCTGATATTGCCTTGGCTGCCCAATACTAAGGCTTATTCCTTGCAAATTTCTAACCAAAACATAAGAAATTAAACTTTCAGTGCATGTGGAAGCACTTGCAAGCTTTCATCTCTGTTACCCTTCTTCCTTCCTGTATGCCTGTAGTGTTTTTTAAAATCTTTGGATTTCCAAAATAACTGCTTTGCATTTCTCAGGAAAGAAATGTACTTTATATCAGGCTACTGGTTGAAGCAGAGTATGAGCTGCTTTGTTTTATTCTGTTTTTTGTTGTTGTTGTGGGTTTTTTTTTGTTTTTTTTTTTGTTTTTAATAAGCAACTTTTGAGTGAAGTGTAATGCATTGCATTTCTTTATGTTTCTTCTGCTAAATATCTGGAAAAACAGTGTTTATTGGAACATATGGGATCATGGACTGCTTGCTGCCCTATTTCCCTTCAGGCAGCAACCAGTAATTGGCAAAGGAAAGGAAAAACAAACAAGTGGACAGGCCTGTCATGTGCAGGGGAGTAGAAGGGTTCCTTCAAAGATGTTTTGTGCTTCAAAACCTTTCAGGTACAAGTATTGCTCCAGTATTTTGGGTCATTACCATGAAATGCTTCCAGTGTTTTTGTGATTCAAAATGTCAGTGATATAATATGCCAGAAGACTCTTTAGAAATATACATGATATTCCATAGTAGCAGGCAGTAGGCATCTTGTGTTATGTGTTTGCATAATCTTGTATCTTTTACAGGTGCAACTGTTGTCCTGTCTTGCATATTCTGAAGACTGCTGTTTCGCTATGAGAAGCATTTCTGACCATCTAATGTTTTTAGTAAAACTAATGCAGTGCTGCACACTAATGATAACATTTCAAGTAAAAATCCTGGCCTTACATTACCCTGAATGCTGTTTATTACTACAACAAAAGTGTTCTCTCAGTTTCAAACCCTTTCTCTCGCTTTGAATTTATGGTATTGTAGAGATAGTTTCTTTTAGGGCTCTTTTAGCATGCAATTTCACTTTCATATTTACTTTCTTATTTCACTTTCTCTCTGACTCTGGTACACTTAACCTCTGCAGTCCATTGGGAGCTATGGCACGCTCAGGCGCTTTGTTAGTTGGGATTTGTTTTCCCTCTTCAAGAAATTCAGGTATTTCAGTCTGAGATTCGCTGGTTCAGATCAACACTTACTTGCATGGCAGGTGAGGGGAGAAAGGCTTTTAAAATCAAATAGTGGAAGGCAAGAGACCTAATACAAGGAAATGCTTTTCGGGCACTGAGTGGATGGAAACAGTATCTGCCAGCAGAGGGCATGCAGTTGTTGCGGTGTAAGACTTGAATGTAAGGTGCTGAGAGAAAATTCTGTCTTAAATCCTTGCAAAAGGATGGCAAGTCATGACAACGTCCACAGGAAACAAAGAATTGTCAACATATCTAGCTGACAAGTGTGTCAGTGCCTGTCCCTTCACCTATAGCTTTGTATCTAATGTTTGTTTTAATAACATAGCCAAAAAGTATATCATAGTTCTGATTATTTTTAGAAGGAGCTCGTAAGACTGAAAGAAAACTGTTGAAGAACCATTCCTGACTGTTGGAATTCTTTCCTCACTTGTTTCATCTGTAACCAGGGACATGGGGGAAATATCTGCTTCTCCTAAAATGTTTGTACCCTGTTAGAAGCACCTGAAGCTGAATCTCAGTTACAAATTAACCTAGCATTAGTATATTACTAGGATCTGAAGCAGATGACTTAGGGTTAGCTAAACAATTTGGGAGAATAAAATCAGTGCTTTTAATAGATTGGTTTCAGACAAATATAACTCTTTTGGCTTATATAATTTCAGTAAGCTTTTTTTTTTTTTTTTTTTCCTAGCTAAAATCTCTCTTCTTCTGCAGAAGTTAGAACAGATTTTGCCCCTTTTCACTCAATGAAGATCGAGGTTGTCACGCAGTGTGCAGAGACTCAACCTTCCACAGATGGGTAGGTCCATTGCTACTGTTGTGGTTTCAAAATTAGAACGCTAATGGTAAGGAGTGGTTTTGTTATGTTTGTTCTGTGGATGTTGCCTGAATGTGAAGACAGCAGCTCCACGTATGTCTTAACTCCTATTTCAGTTGATGTTAAGAGTGTGTTTTAGAAGGAAACCTCCACATCTTTCGCATTTAATGATGCTTCAGTTGATATTGCAGAGCAATTTCAGAACATGCACCCTGGGTTCTTTTGGATGAAAATGAATCAGATAATGGGCTCCAGTTGCACTCCAGCTTTTAAAGGGTACTCAGACCACAAGACCAGGTTAGAGCTATTCTAAAGTGAACCTCCCTGCAATATATACATATACATATATTTTATTTCTATTGGATCACAGTGCTTGCTAACAGTGGTATAGCATAAGAGGAACATAGGCAGATTCTTTTGGTAAATAAAATACCTGGTTTCATTAGTTTTAAGCATGCAGTTGTTTTGCCTCATTGGTATTAAAACACTTAGAACTGAATGAGAACTAAGTCTGATTTTAGCTGCATGTCAGATCTGACTTCATGCTGAAGTTCTCCATGATTATTCTAATTTTTTCTTCAAACTGTGGATTTTGATGCAAAATAAGCAAGCCTAATCCATTGTCAGATTAGTTGTAGTCGCATGGAAACTATTGCCAGAGTGATTAAAAAGAATGCACCTTCTTATTACATGGTTTCATTCTTTTTGAAGAATTAACTAGCTTGCACTAGATAATTGTCACTAGGTGTTCAGTGTATATCACTGAAATAAGCCTTCATACAGGGATTGTCTTGTTCATACAGGGATTGTTCTTGTTGGATGCTAAGGGAATTGAAAGTTGAAAATAGATTTTTTTTTTAACTTGAGTGTTCACTATTCCTTGTAAACTACAGAAGCTACAGAAGTATTCTCTAACCGTCTGATTTTGTGTTTGCTTACTGCCGCCCTAAAAATTGCTCCGTGATTTTCTGTCATCCCTTCTAACACCGTAATATTCTCTAGATGCAATGGGGATGTAACTGATGGATTTCAAACACAATTTATTAGCCATCTGATACTATGTTACTCTCCTCATCTTTTTTTTTTTGTCTATAGTAACAATATCTTATTGCTTTTTCACTTGTATATTTTAGTGATCCTTTGCTTAAGAGATGCTCCGTATGTCATCTGTCTTATTACGAGTAGCTCAGAATCTGTGTCTTCCTGAGTTTTGTTTCCACTTAGAATGTGCAGTGCAGCCTTTGAAAGATACTCGTTTATATTACTGTGCTTCTGAGAGCACTTTCATAGGTCTGAATCCTACTTCTCATTCAAAGCACCACAAAAGAAAGTTAATTATGGTAAAATCTGCAGATTAGGGAATGAATACCCTGCTTATAGTGACCGTTTTCAATGATTCTGAAAATTCTAGTCAGCAGGCTAAAATCTGTGCAGTGATACGTCTATCACATCTAACAAACTTTCTATGGAAATTTATTCTAGAAATTTAACAATATTGAATGATTTTCATAGTCCAATAGCATAATTTTGTAGCAGTGGCTTACTACAAAATGAATCTAATTTACACTCTTGAGTATATCTTTAGTGTAGAGGAAGAGGGAAGGAAGAGGCAACTGTAGAAGAATGGAAGTAGAAATTTAGTAACGATCAGCCTGACTATCTGAAGGGGCGCTTGACAAGTAAGGGAAGAGGTAGGAATCTGGCACGTTGTTGTCTGAGGGTGAGATAGAAATGCAGAACACCAGCTGTTGTGATGGTGAAATAATATGCCTTTACTGTGAGATAAGAATGATATTTACATTTGATGTCCGCTGTTTCTTGCGGTTGTAGTTTTAATCTTGGTGAGCCTTCTTAATGCAGTGTTGTCTTGTTTCTCAGGGGAGTAGTATTTCTAAAGCATATTTTTCTGAACATTTTTAGCTCTGTCAGTTGCCTTCAGTGTCACTTCTAAAATGCTTCTACATGGTTGTTTTTATGTTAGTGGTGGCTACCAATGACTCGTATCCAGCTACTAACAGTACTTGGCTTTTCTTCTCTGCCTCAGTGGCTGCACAACTTGCTCTTATCATCCCTCCTACTCAAAGTACCATGAATTTACAAGGTGCAGAGATGGTTTAATTGCAACATGGTTGTGTTCATGCTATTTGTAATTCCTGTTATTTGGAGTCTGTTTGTTAGTTTTCTGAGCACTGGCTGCTAATGATAGAGTGTGGGTGAGACTTAACTTGTTAGTGCAGATTGATCCTATCAGTGAGGAAGTATGTTAAAAATATCTTCTGTGAGTATAGAAGTTTTATTTGATTCTTGATTATTTCTGTATTTTTGGGTAACTACAGTATAGATTATGCCTCTTTTCTGTGCCTTCACAGCATGGTTGTGACCTTCACTGTGTTGAACTTAATGTTTTTGTGTCTTTCATTCCTTGTCAATTACTGGGATATGTTTTGGGTTAAATCAGGAGCCGTCACAATTCAGACGGGGTTCACTTACATTCACGTTTAGATTTCACAGAAGAAGTCTGTGTAGTGAACGTTGAGCTGTTATTTCTGCAAGATGATAGTAAAATGGATAAAGTCCTTGGCTGCTGCTCTTGTGATTTACCTAGGTGATTTTTCTGCTACACAGGAGTAGTAAGGCCTTCCAAATAAGTTAATGGATTATCTAGTGAAGTCTTTTTTTTTTCTATGCAATCAACACTTGAGTTTGTCCCTCAACTCCTATTTTAACTTAGGTTAATACTTGGTTCACTCCACTGTGTATTTGCTTAGAGGTAAATGTAATATTTTGTACAGATTTAGAACAGTATGAGACTAACATAAATAAGAAGGATAATGAAAGATAACTGTATGTTATCATATTAAGCCTTAGACTCCATGGAGTTCTTTCTCATAGACTTCTAAATATTACTATGCTCTAACAGAATGGGAAATGGCAATCCTTTTTAAAAAGATGTATAGTGAGAAGCTGATAAACTTCAGGCTTAAGTCTTTTGAATATTAGTTTGGCTAGATAACCCAAACTACCTAATAATAATAATAATTAAAAAAAAATCACATTTTAAGTTCAGCGTAGAATGTAAGAGTCTAAGAAGGAGTTCTAAGAATATGTGTAATGTCATAAAACGTGGCTCAACCACTCAATTAGTACAGGGTTTTCAACAATTCTAAAAGCACAATGTTGCTAAAGATCTGATGTTGCTAACATATAACCAAGTACTGACCAAGATAATAAGTTATTGCTGAAAATGATAAATGATCTTGGAGCTTAGTGAGCTTTCAAAATAAAGCCTGGATAATATGCTGTCAAACTGAGGCTAGCCAAAGTAACCCTCTGAATGTGTTGGTCCAAATGTATTCTAGAAATTGGTAGTGATTTTGGATGGCTAAATTGATCTTCAGAGGATGAGTGCCTACAACTTGAAAAATCTCTTTCTATTAGTGTGTTGAGCATCCAAATTAATTAGCCAGTTCTAAAAACTATGATCACCTCTGGTGAACAAGATTCGGATTGGTAACCTGCCCTGCCCTGTGTAATTAAAAGTTCAAAAATCATTTCTCTCTCTCTCTCTAGCCAGTGTCCAGACTAGTGAATATATATGAGCTATTTTTGCCTAAGTGACTGCACAGTGAGGGTTTCTGCTTTTTGAGCAATCTGTAATTATTATAATTCTGACTTTCTTTGAGAAGAATAATGATCTATAATTAGAATTTGGACCTTGTCCTCTTCTGAGGTTTTAATTGTGCTCTGAATGATCTGGAAAAATAACTTGTCAGTTTTATTACCTTTCAAAAAAGGTCTCATTGTTGCTTAGGAACTAACATAATGTTTAAGAAAAGTACTATCCACAGTAGATGATAAAACAGGTTTCATCTGAAACTCATCTCCTGAGGCAGAATGAGTGTATCAGTGCATGT
Organism: Nothocercus julius; assembly: GCA_013398735.1. Lineage (NCBI taxonomy): Eukaryota > Metazoa > Chordata > Aves > Tinamiformes > Tinamidae > Nothocercus > Nothocercus julius. The sequence continues at coordinate 7,084,358 of VZSV01000026.1, read as the reverse complement.
AAACCATCAAAAAGAGTTATGGAAATACACAAACTTCTGCAGTATTGTTAAGGATATATTTTACTGCCTCTGTCTAAAAGTTTCTTTAGAAAAACAAAAACTCCGACTATAGTCAAAACTAATCAGAAAATGAGTTGTGGATAGCTGAAATTTCTCTGTCACCCACACCTTTTAATCAGGTTTACCTGTATGTTTAACTAATGCCAGTTTGCTATCACTGCTGAGTGGGTGATTTTGTTTGTATTTTGTTTGTATTTAGCTTTCTTTGCACAAATTACCTCTCTGCCATGGAAATTTTATTGCTAGCAAATACTTTGACTAATATAAATAGATAGTTGATGCAGAAGAGTAAGAAAAAGATAACATTTTTCCCTCCGCTATAAATACTAAGTATCTGTCCAAGTACGTGAACTAACCTTGAAGAAGAAAATTTACCTGCAGTTTTGAAATGGAGAACTGAGACTAAAGAATAATATGTGGATATTCTTCAGTCATTTCCCATTCAATAATTTTCCACCAGAAATAACCTGGAACAAAGATTTACACTTCTAAAGAAAGCCTAAGATCCATCTAAAGATAGCACTTTTCAGTAGCAAACACAAGCTGAGAGAAATCAAACCATGAGTCAATCAACCAATTTTCTAGGTCAATTCCAGACTTATTCTACTTGATGACCTCTTCTTTTAACCACACACATAATTTAGTTTCTCCTTGCTGTGACAGTGATGCTTGGAAATGTTTGTTTGTCCAATTTACTCGCTCTCTGACTAATTCTACACTGTTATACCTTGCTACCTGCTGGCAATGTCCATTCCATCCTATGTAATGATTGCTAACTTTGTTGTGGTATACATCTTTGTAAGAAGTGAAATCTACTTTAGAGCAGATAGAATGAAATACGAGAGCATAGAAATACTGGACAGTTCTTTCTAATTTAATAGAGCTTGTCTCTAAAAAGCCTGAAAAGTTCTAATCTTCATTGAAATAATCTAAGCAGTTTGAAAGTTGAATGAAGGGAATACTTCCCAGTGGTGACTATTCTGCAAGAACATTGTGCCAGTGTTGTGCCATTTTTTAAAAAAGAAACTTCTTAAAATGCTGACAAAATATATAATCTTATTTTTTTGCTACTTTAAAGCCAAAGAGTTTGTTTAAGATCTGCAGATTTTCTACTTAAAAATCTCTATTTTGATAATGTCAACATACCATTTACATTAAGTTAATTACAATAACTCCGATCAAAGCATCCTTCCCTCTCAAGAACAAAATTAAAAACATTTCTATAATGTCCAAGTCCCACTGTTTGAAGAAAAAATGCTAGAATATGAATTAACAAATTACCTGTGTCCTCTTGTTACTTCGTGATTTTACCCAGGAAGAGTGCTATCTTTGCTACTGATGTGCTCCTTTTAAAGATCTGAATAGGTTTTCTGGAGATCACTGTGTGTGGCATCTTTTATGCAGGTGCTTCTTGTTGCTAAGAGAACAGTTGCTTAGAGATGGAAGTTTGTTTTTTGTTATAGATCAGGGGCCACTGCAATTGGAAAGAGAATTTTGTAATTTTACCTCTATGTCTCAATGTACCTGCTGAAAAATAGCCAGTGATAGAGATGCACATACCCACTGTAGATTAGAATTGTGAGCGAAGAGCAAATCACAGAAGTAAACAAAGTTTGTAATTATGTTTGAAGGCTGGATCAAAGATGGATTTGTTATTTAAATGAGGGAACAACTGACAGAGATATTATAAACCCTTTGTTTAGGACATCTGAATGTATTATTAATTTCCATCAGGAATGAAAAAAAGTCTGTAATAGTTTTATGTTAAAATTAAGATGGGTGAATTTCTGGATAACTTTTAGTAATATAAAATCCTGTGCTCACAATGAGAAGACCCGAATAACTGTACTATGTGTTTTGTGTATATTGTGTTTTCCCTTATTTTCCCATTTTGCCTAGTGTCTCTAGAATTACTGTACCTAGTGAAGGCTGTTTTCCCTCCTTTGTGGTGCTCCTATTTATTTCTGTAGCCTTGGGCAACTTTGACAACTTATGAAAAATACTTTTTTTTTTTTTTTTTTTTTTTTTTTTTTTTTTTTTTAAGAGCTACATAAAGAAATTGCAAAAATTGCAAGAAACACATAGAACGAGTGACTGAAGTTTTATGGAACAAGGTGGTGATGTTGTTAGAGGATGAGGCTAACACAGAAGTGTGAATAAGGTAGTCATGCTTGTTGCTTACTGTTTTGAAACACCAACAGAAATTCAAATCATCTTAGTTTCTGCTATGGAAAATCCTGAGATGACTCAGCTACCTCTTCTATAAATTTACCCCAATGATTCCCAATAGACTGTTTTGTGAAGCAGGTCAAAATCATATTTTTTTTCTTGATGCTCTCAGTATTAGAAAATCCAGTCCCTCGAGTCTGTTCTCATCAAGGCCACGTTATGGTCCCCTGGCAGTATGTCCCTGCATCCTTGTCTTTCACACTCAGGCCACAAATGTAAAAGCTTCTCATAAAGTGTTTTAATTCCTTTGAACTCACTCAAGGCCTAAGTATTAGCATTTCAAATGGAAAGTTTAAAAAACAAAAAAAAAGAAAAAAGAAAAAAAGACCACTCGATAAGAAAACCCATGTAATGGGTGAAAAGGTCTTATAAATAAAGGACTGTGATCTCATTTGGATTTGGAATAGAGGTATTGAAGACTTACATACAATAGTTCTAGTGATAGAATATTTTTTTAATTCGGGGAAACGGCTGGAAAGGGCCTAGGATCTTACTGAATGTGTGTGGAGGAGACAGACGGTCTACGGGAGAATAAGGGCTGAATTCACAGGGAAACTCTTCCGGCATGACCGTGACCTCATGGAAGTTACACAGCTCACACATCCGGGGTACGACTGAATTGTCTAACTGAGAACAGAACACTGGTTCCTTTTTCCCATGTGCACACACCCTTCTATCTCTGTTTGTTATGCAGAGACTTGTTTACAGGATCATTTCACTGTTTAATTTTCCTGGAATCAAAAGTACACACAGAAATGGGCTGATCTCTAATGAACAATTCTATTGAGTCCCATATTCAGTGCTGGTTGCAATAATGGTTAAAATCTGTTGCATATCATCTTATGTTATGAAAATGTTAGAATTGTTTTGTTCTATTTGAAAATTAGAGGCTGTCTGGTTTTATTTTTTAAACCCACTGGGAAAGTTGTGTGTTAATACTTGTGTTAACAAGCTGACTGTGTTTTTGCTACTTGTAAACTAGGGATATTTTCACTCTGGAAGAGTTAGATTTTTGAGGTTGATTTTGATTCTTTTTATGGTGCATTTCCAACAGATTCTTAATGTGGATAAGATAATATGAATGGTCATTTCAGAAGAGAACAGATTCACATGATCTGAAACTGATTTATGCTGTTCAGTGTTGATATGGTTTAACTAGCTGAAAGGAAATCCAACTTTGAACTTCACTTGCTCTGTGTTTTTCTTAGCATAGGTCAAACTCAGTATTTGTTGCCAGTGCAAACATACTTCTTCCCCTATAGGATATAAAGGGAAGTTATGGGTAAGGTGAGGAAGTTACGAGAGCTCAAAGCCTAGTGAGGTTGCAGCTGTCACCAGCTTTGCAGATGACATATTGTTTTATTAGGCCTAAGTCAGTCTAGTGTTACAGAATAACATTACTATTAGAAAATGTGCTATGGGTACTTTCATTATTGCTAAATCACTACGACAACAAAGATTAGCTTAATTTAGAAAAACATATGCCCTTAGGTATCCTTTATTAGGTTTGCAAATGCAAATAATAAACTACTTATATTTTCAACATTCAGCCTTAGAATGCAAAGATTAATAAAAGAAGTGAATTTAAGGGATGCTAAACTATTACCAGTTCCTTCTCTGTTATCCCATGTTGTTTGAAGTTTAGGGGAGTAAAAGGGTGAGCTAACCAGTTCCCTCAACACGCATCTTCAGACTCATTAGATGACTCTTTGTTCAACAAAAGGATTCCTTTCTAAAAATGGACAATCCGCTAATGGTTTTTGAGGCTTCCTTTTCCTCTTATAATGACCTATCTACTTACTGATACAAAGAATCTGTGTATGAACCAGAAGAAAGGAGCAAGAAGGCATGTGGATTGGTCATTGAGCGAGCACAGAAAGGGTTAAAGTATGTGAAAATACTTGTTTATAATTAAGTTAGGTTTTGTTGAGACTGACTTCTGTGGGATATATCTTTAAATCAAATATTGTTTCCATAAGCCAGAGAAAATTTATTTAAGTTCTTTCAGGCCAAAGAATTCCCAGAAATTTGTATAATAGAACCAGAATGATTGAACTTGTTGTTCATTACAAAGATCTCTAGTTGAATGCTACAAATTCTTCAGAGTCTGAGTAGGCATTCGCTGAATTAACAAAGTTCTTTTTTACAGCTTTAAAAATAAGGCTTTTTTATATTTTACAATAGAGTTTTGTGAAAAGAGGATGCAAAATGTTCTTCATAGTTGAGCATGAGAGTATGTATCCCTGAGGAACCCTAAGGTTCATATGATAAAATTGATTAGAATTTTATATTAATAACAAGGGCTTAATTCTGATATGGTAACTGTGTAGAAAGAAAATAACTCCAATAAAATCAGTGGGAAAGTATTACTGATAACAGCATCACTGCAGTGAAACAAGTTGAGTGGGATCAGACTCATTTTTTTCTTATGGCCTGATAGCTTCAGTGCGGTCACAAGGTTGTGCAGTAAAGAATCTTTTAAGGCTTTAAGATCCTGTTATTCTTACAGCCATTATCTTGGACTCCCCTTAGTCAAGAATTTCCATTTCCCATTTAGAAGTACTTTTAAGAAGAAAACTGCCTCTTTTTCTGGTAGCAACTGTCTGTAGGACAGGCCAATGAACTTGTCCTCAGACTTCCAAAAATACAAAACCTTTCTGAAATTGCAGTCTAATTGTAAGGAGGTGGTGGGTTGGCTTTCCAGTATTTGACAAGAGCAAGAGGCTGACTCACATGCCAATCCTGGTTTATGGAGGTTATATTGGCATTCTGTTTGACTATCAGATGGATGGATTCTGTTGTCTTTTGTTTGATGAATATTGTTAATTCTGACATTTCTTCTAACTTAACAAGTATTTGCCTTGTATTACTATCTTTCACTCAAATTTTCTTATATTCTTTACATTTATGGCAGTTGGAGCTGAAATATCTTACTAGTAAGACTAAGAGCATGTTATGATTTAGAAAAGGTTAAAGATTTATGGAATGCTTTTATGGAAAAAATGATACACTAGGAAGGTGGGGAGGGACAGAAAATAGCAATGTTACGTATTTGTATGTAGTAATACTTGCTCTGGTGCCTACCTGCCAGCATTTTGCTGCAGCAGCCGTGCAAAATGGCTATGACTGAACGATGCAGTTACAAATCTCTGTGTTAAGCCTGCTACGAGGAATATGTACGTTATGCAGTTAATCCTGGTAAGACGCTGTTGGGTCTGAATTTATAGGCTTCCACATACTGATTTATCAAAGACTATGCATTCAGAGAAGCCAGTGAAAAGTCAGTAAAGCTCAACACAGTTTCCACTCAAGATGTGATATTTTTTTTGATCCTACTTTGAAGAGAATCAGATAGGTTTTCATTAAAGCATATGGAGAGATGATAAGGTAAAGTTCCAGGAAATGTATTTCAAGGTTGGATTGCTAAGGCTTGACTTATCTCTACCTACCTTTACCTCAGAATCTTTTCACAAAGAACAAGAATATGAGAGTTTTGTATGTTAAAGACTTACCCTTGGTGCTAATTCAAGGTTATCTGGAAAATGCTTTCATGTGTCTGCTATATTCTCTAGTTTTCTCCTTATTTTTTGACTATGTCATAAGGCTTAATGAATCTGCTGGGCTTTTAAGTCCTTGTATTGCAGGGTTTTCATGTCGTTGCCTTTTGAAATTAGCATTAAATAGCTGTTAGGAAGCACTGTTCTTGCCTACCAAGAGGAATTAAACCTTTTTATAAAATGAAGCTGTATTTTCTTGGTGGCTCCACCAAAAATCACTTCTTCTGTGCACATCAGATTGATAAAATGACCTTAAAAAAATGAAAGTTAAAATAGAGAGTTAGCAATAGGGGTATTTTTTTCTTTCAGTCTGCTTGCATAAGTTCAAATCTTCAGACTACAGTACACTTCAGGAAGTGCTACTTATTTTGAAGATAGGGACAGTGTGTTCTTATCACTGGCAGAATCATCTTTAATAAAGCATTATAGGGGCAGGTCATGGATGTGCCATCCAGAATGAACTCTGTATTAAGTATCTGAGCATCTGGAGTTTCTTTTACTTGTTAGCTGTTCAGCTTGTTCATGCTGTTTTCTTCTCCTGAGCTGGTAATGCAGCAAGTGGGAAAAACGGCAAGATCTGAGAACTTTTGTCCTTTCTGGATGCGCAGGAACTAGGAAAGACTCTCTTTTTTTTTTTCTCTTTGCCCACAGAAATTAAGCTGTAGGCTGGAATTGTGATTTTAGAACAGCCCTTGGTGAAATGGAGAAATAGAGAGGGAGGTAAAAATGCCTTGACAGCGCATCTTTTCCCTCGTAACTGAAAAATGTGAATGTAATTTAGAGTGTGTTAGGATGAGCGCTCGGATTTCAACTGATTTTTCTGATAACTAAATATATGGTCTCAAACATGATTGTTCACCTTTTGCTCTGCTCTGTGGAACGTAGTCTTAGACTTCATTCTCTTGTTTGGTGACTGCAATAGAAATGATAGAGAACTTAAAGTTGGAAGTGCCCTCTGAGATGGGGAGCGTTCTGTTGAACTTAAACTATTTTTAATTTCCTTGAATGGGTATGCACACTCCCCAGGTATTTCTTGTTGTTTACAAGAAGCTGATTTACTCAGTATTTTATCACACTGATTCAATGTTAATACATTCTACTTTTCATAGTAACTGAGCAGTTGGTGCCAGCAAATTAATTGAATCTTTTGTATAGCATGAGGTTTAAAATAATTCCTCATCAGAGTATTTGAAACTCACTGAAAAATGATGGAGAACTTTCGTGCTGTCAGCTTATTCATAGTATGGTGTGTGTAAAAGTCAGTATACGTATTTCTTATGATTCAAAGTTCAACTGTGTTACATTAACTAAGCACACATATGTGGACCCATTGCAATGACTGCAGCTCCCTTTCCTGTAATAAGTAACCTGAGCACACTGTTTATTCTGCCTCTCTGTAAGGGGAAGATTTCAAAGAGATAATGAAGAGTGAGGCTAGGTCATTCTGTCATCCACTGATAAGATTTTCCTCCCTTCTGGAGCTTGTCTGTTGCTGCTAGCCTTCCTGAAAAATTAAATTAAGTGCTACTTAGCAATGAGCGATTTAATTTTTCCTACTTGATGGACTTGCAAACAAACCTTCTCCCTTCCTAGACTCCTCTCAGTTTTACCCCCCTTATCCTCCACAAAGGAATTATGGCTCCTGTGCCCCCGTTACCCTCAATAACCCTACTCTCAGCTTCATAAAACCAGTAGTAGAACAATGGTCCAAAATATTTGGGCTAACCTCACAAAATGAGTAGTCAGCAGAGCAGTCAGCCCTTTCTTTCCTATCCTCACATAAATAGGAAGAAAGGCCTTGCAAGAGGCATCTCTTTAGTACTGTCCCGCTGCCTTTCTGCACCTCTCTGTAGCATTTTCCTTGCATTGCAAGGAAATCCTGTATCTTACCTGAGGATGCTGATGGGGTTAATACTGGATTACTTGAAATAAGAGTGCTTTCTCTGTTGGCAGAGAACAACTAGGGAAGATGAGGACTATCTGCCTGTCTGATTTCCTGATTTCTTTCTTTCTTTTTTTTTTTTTTTTTCCTCTCCTCCTCTTCCCACCATAATTCTAGTTACTTGGCCTTGTTAAATGGAAAAATAGAACCGCGGTCTTACAGATTGCAGAGCATTTTGCTGTTTGGCCAGATGATCACCGTGTACTGTCCAGGTCCTGGCAGTAATCCTTGGATCATTTCAGGATGGCAGGGCATGATGGCCCATTAATGCCCGTGTGGACCTCTATGTTCTCTTTGTGAGGATGACTCCAGCTGCTCAGATATTTATGCTCTCTTTTGGAGACACTTTCATAAAAGTGCTCCAGTAACCACTTAATTTTTGCAGATTTTCCAAGTCATTTTATTTGATCTTTATTGTGGGAACAAGATTCCACTGTTTTTTTTCTGCATGTTATATTTTTGATAGTTGTCACTTGTGTAAGTAGTAGAAAGTTTTAGACATTTTAACGTTTTAACAAGTATGGATGCTATACCCCCAAAAGTTTTTTAAAAAGTTTAACTTCTGTTGGAAAAGGAGTATATCCAAATGTCTTGTGCCTATGATTCCAACAGCAAACCAGACATTTTGAGAATACTTACAGAAGAGAACATTTTCAGTGCTGAGGGTGCTCAGCACTTATACTTGTGTATAAAATACACAAGTCTCAAATATAGCTTGGGAAGAAAGTACAGAATAATAAAATGAAAATGTTGTTAACTACTGCTGGTGGTTCTGAATCCTCTAAACTTTATTTTTCAAGTACTGCTGGTTATTTTGTTAATGGTACTGATTTATCTATCAAGATAGTAGCCTTGGCTGCATAAGCTCTGAAGTGGACAGGGTTCAGAGAAGCCTCTCTGCGCCTGCTTTCTAATCATCTTACTGCCTGAAGCAGCTCTACAAAAGCATTTTTTGCACACAGGATTACCTACTTGCAAAAGGCTTTTTCAGAAAGTGTGTTTTTACTGTTATACAAATTTGTGTATCTGTTCAACTTACAGAGCACTTTGCTACTGTTTCCCTTAAAAGGAAACTTTTTTTCCTGTTTGCCTTGTTTTGGCAATATAAGAAACAAATTTTTTTGAAGTGAAAATAAATACCATAAACCTTGATGAAGCTAAGTTAAAACTGTGTAGTGTTTCAGCTTGAAAATGCTATTTCAATATAATTGCCTCTGAATTACATTATTTTAAACTTCTGTGTTAGATCCAGCCTGTAAAGGCTTGAAGTCAGTTCTGTAGAAATACAGATGCTGCACAGATGCTCTCCCATGTATGGGTTTTATGGAGTGTTACTATCTTGTGCTATACAACACAGTGCAGTAACTGTCTGCAGAAGAAGTGGCTGACAAAAGCAAAATAGTTAAGTGTGATCATGGACCAAAACAACAAAAACTGCCCTTTGGTGTGAGCTTGGAATTCAGGAGCTCTGAAGGAATCCAGAATGCGAACCAAAATAATGGAAACCCTTTCTCTGTGCAAAATCTCTCTGCAGAATCTGGATTTGGTGGGTTCCAAACGGGTGGAAGTGTCTGTGCTGTGTATGAGATGTATGGTTGTATGATTGTATGATTGAAACCCCTAGCATCCCTGCTAGGGCTTCAGTCAAGATGAAAGACTGACATATGTAATCAAGGGGAAATCTCCTAGTACATATTCTTCCTGGTGATTTATGTTGTATTTTTAAACTCATGGGATGCTAGGTCCAGGAGTCTTCCATTTAAAAAAAAAAAAAAAAAAAAAGGTAAATAATTGAATAAGAGTTTAACTGATAACCAGGAGAATCATGTTATAAGTTTTTTTTTCTACTTTATGAATGTTCTTTTTTAACGAACAATCAAACCAATCATTTTAGCTCTGCCTCATATAAAACTGGAATGCTCCATAATCCTCATCCCTACTTGCCAGCGGGCTCCCTGACACCTGTAATAGTGATATAATGCTTTAAGACATAAAGACAAAACCACCTGTGCATAACAATATTCATTTAAAAACTAATAACTAAGAGCTTGGAAAATTATGAAATGTGTTTCCGAGAGAAGAGTAATTTCTCATTACCTGTCATGACTGACACAAAGGTCCAAATCTTGATTATAAGAAAGAACTACAGTGAAAAGAGTATGCAATTGTATACCATAGTGACAGAAATGGTCTAAAAGGAAAGGCAAGTTATCAATATGTGCTTGAGAATCATAAAAATATTTTGCCATGATTTCAACTAAAGTATTTCCTGAATATCTTATTAATTGGCTATTTCATTAGAATATATAATAGCTGTAGTAGAAAAATGTAGTAGAAAAGTAGAAGAAGAAAAAAAAAAAACTGTGTTGCTGTGGCAGTTATCTGTATTTATCCTCTGATGGTATCATTAGATGGCAACTCCAGTTTCTGTTTTATGGAAACTAGCTTCACACAATATAGGTTACGTAGCAAAAGGTAATAGCTTAAGGCAAAAAAAGACTATATAGCAGAAAAGGCTATAGACCAGAAAAGTTTCAGCTCAGCTGTCTGAATATTCTGATATTGCTGTCTGTAAATGTACATGCCCATACAGCCTCATACTGCTGTCAGGAATATTGTTTGACCTCGTTATTGCTCCCAGCCTCTTCCTTCTATGAGGACCTGGGCACCTCCGGAAGGATAGGTGCTCAGCACCATTGGAATTGCAGTCTGGTGGCAGCCAGGCTGTCATGCACATTTTCTTGTGATTTTTTTCAGTGTTTGATAAAATGACTCTTTTAAAAGTCTTTCTGACTTGATATACTTGTTTAGAAAAGCACAATTTTAAAGCCGTGATTCATGGCTTGTCCTTTTGTGGTGCCTTCAGATCTTTCCCTGTGGGGACAAGGAACTCAAATTCAGACAGTGCACTTGGAGAGGATCCTTCCCAGGCTTGTGATGTACCAAATTGCTTGCTGTCGACGTGGGCTGTAGCTACAATGGCTGTAAAGGAAACGAGCATTCTGCCAGAGTGCCCCCTCCATCCTGTATTCCCAGAACAGTTTGAATGTTGTGTCATAGCCATGTGCCATTTTGAGATCTGCAGAGACTTGCACATTTTATGCCCTGAGAATGGAGATATGCAGCTCTGAAGCAAGTTGGGATTTGCATGTGTTTGTGTGTGTCCACTCCCTCCCCTCTAGCAAAAGTGGAGTGTTTTCCAAAGTTTTCCCAGGGACAGATCCCTGAAAAATATAACAGAGTCCCCACTGTGTAAAACTCAGTGTTTTTTCCTGCATTATTGAAATACCATTACTAAAAAGAATGTTCTTTGTTTTGTGTGCCACTGTGAACGTAGAGGACAACTTATGTTTGATACCATTTGATATCAAATATTCAATATTTAATTCCAGGCAGGGTTTTGGAGAGTGGGGAAAGTCCTTTTCCTCCTGTGCTGCCTTTTTGATGTACACAACTTCTGCAAAAAGTAGGGACCATTTTTTTTCAAGGATTGATATCAGAGGCTTCCTCCAGTTCCAGTCAGCGTTGCCAGATTCCGGTGGTGTTACGAAGATGCCATAGATCTGCCAAGCCACTTGAGATGTGCCTTTTTCAGTAGCTTTTATTTCCATTTTTTAAATTATGAATGGGCAGTTGTGGTCTTGGTGCCTGAGTTGACTTTACTCTCTCTGTCATCTATTCCCCTGATTCAGCTTTGATTTTTCTAACATTTATGGGTGTTGGAGGAATTCTGAGTGCTTTTCTGGGAACATTTCCGTTAGCTGCCAGGGCTCTAAGGCATCTTCATTCAAGATTATTGAATGTTCATCTAAAAACAATGAAATATTATGTTAACACCATTACATCACATTCTTTGTGCTGTACAACTTGAAATATTTGACTTTTACTTTGGGTCTTAAAAAGCTTGGCTTGTTTAGTTAGAAGCTGCTTTTTGTTTGGTTTTAATTTAAGTTTTATCATTAAATATGCTGAAATAAAATGATATGCTGGCATATAATTTCATCTGCATACATTTATTCTTTCAAACCTGTATTAGTAATTGCCTAAAATCAGGGGAGCTACATTAGGTATCTCTTGCTGTTGCTTTAAGGAGCTTTAATTTCTTGTGCCACTGATATCTGCAATGAAAAACAGAGCCAAAATAGAGCTTCATTTTTTTTTTTCAGTCTAGTAATTTATTAAGTAAAAAAAAATTATCTAGCAATTCCAAATCTTTACATGCAGAAGTTCCATTTATATGTAAATCAATGGTTGAAAGGATGTTACCCTATCTAATGAAATATTATTTGTTCTTCCTGTGATTAATTTCACTTGTTCCAGAACTATGAATCTTTTTAATTGTCTGCTATGTGGTTAATAACATGTTTGTTTAGGACACATCCATTTGTTAGAACTGAATTTATGATTAAATCCTTCTGCAAAAATATAGCAATGAAGAAAAATTGCACATATTTTCTTTCCTATTAATATCTTTCATCTTGGGCTAGTATGCGAAACTAATCACATTATTCCTTCTACTGTACTTTATATGCACATCCAAGGCTTCTTCTAACAGGAAAAGTCATTTTCTGATACAAGATCAGGTTTATACTGTTTCCTGCATTCTTTAATACTTTATTTTCTTTTAATTCTTAAAAATACTTTTTTTTTTTTTTTCATGAAAAGCAGGCCTGTGTATCCAGTATGCTATATTGTATGTGGAAAGTATGTGCAGAAATGCAGTGGGCTGCATTCTGGTGTCTGCTGCATGGAGTAATTCTGTGGGGTGAGGCTGATCACGTAGCTCAGGGCAGACGGAGTCACTGAGAGTCTCCTATTGTAGCTGACCTACAGTTATTGTAAGGACATTTCAAACCTACATACCCCATTTTATTCTTTGAGCCATGAATAGAACAAAACCTAATATGAATTTCAAAATTGAGCCTTTCTTTCTGCATGTGGTCAAGAGGCTTTTAACATTTTAAAGCTGCAGCCTTGCTATAGTAAAACAATGTTGGATTCAGCGCCAGTATTGGATCACAACCATGATTTGGATGGAAGAACTGTGCAGCTGCTTGGCTGCTGCTCTATCACATGCCTTAAGTAGTGATAACAGAGATGAAGAGAAAGGGCTTTAATAGCTGATACTGCACCTAGTTTTCCTGAGTATATACGTGCAGAAAAACTAGTTGCAATATTTATCATTATCGAATGTCTCAAAGCCTAAGAAATTTAAGACGTCAGTATAACTGTTATGTCAATAATAGTTAGGTTATGAAAGCTTTATAATAACTTTTTAACTAGTTCAGGAAAAGAGATTACCCTAGTTATGCTCATAAGGATTATAATCTTTTTTGGTGTATAGCTGCTCGCAATAGCTGCACAGGCTGCTATCTGGTCTGAGCTATAGGTTGCCGCTTTGGAGCAATTAGCAGCCTGGGGAAGAATCCTGCAACTCCATCAGCTAAGCAGCTCCCTTGACCATGGCTTTCATAGCGTTCAGAGTGATCCAGACAGCCCATTTTTTAATAAAGTGTTCTGTTTCTTTTTGATGATAATACAGAAAAAATCTTGCAAGATTAGGCAGATGGGGAGGCACACTGCTGTATAGTCTCTGTTATTCTCCAAATGGTAGCTCATGATTATTATGCTCTTTTTGCTCAATCATTATACTCTGAAATGTACAATAAAGATGAACGATCACTGCTCGTTATGCGGTAGAGTCTTGGGAGGGCAGTTTTATTCCGTTTATGCTCTCAAGAGGGAAGAAGATTTACTTTCCTATTATGGCAGATACTTACTGGCTTTATTATATCTATGAAATTACAAAATAAGTTTAAGATAGAAATTCCTAAAGGAGGATATACGTGATATGTTGTTCTCCTTTACAAGGCGTAATTATAGTATAGGCAAATCTCCTATATGCACCTTTATAACAGGCTAGGCTATCAACTGCTATCAGCTTTTTTTCTAGTAATGTTCTTCGCCATGGAAAAAAACGTTCCCGTGATAAGTACAATTTTGTGATCTTTAGAAAAAATTGCCAAGGGCAAAGGTCTCTCAGAGGTGGTATTGAAAGACTGCTCTAAGTTTATTTTTGTGGTTATTCCTCAGGATGTTTTACCGGTGGAACACCTTGTAAGACTGTTCATCCTGCATAAAGATATATGTATTATCTGTATGATGTTAATGGGCTTTCACGCAGTAGATTAGCCGCAACGATACTGCAAGAGCTTGAGTAGTAAAAGTTCAACAAGAATGTTGTTGTTGTTGTTGTTTCATGCTTCTTTGTAAGCTAAGAGGGAGAATGTAAAGTGAATTGAACACTGCAGTGCAGTTCTTTCAAGATTATTTTTTTTAATAGCTAAATTAAATTTTAAACAATGTGTTGTTTCTCAAAACAAACACTCTGAGGCACTGGATTCTTGATTCTGTTGTATAGGGTGAAGGCTGAGAAACTTCTTGTGATGAGTGCGACAGAAGTCGGGCACCACAGCTGCGGGAGGGTGTGAAACGGCTCCTCAGGCGCAGGTAGGACACGCCGGCGGGGCACACGGAGGCTTGCACGGGGAGGACAGCGTGCCCAGTGTCCCCCACGCGCTCGCGGGGCACACGGAGCCCTGCGCGTACGCGGCGGAGAGCGCGCCCGGCGTCCCC
>VZSV01000026.1:7058024-7068949 GCA_013398735.1 Nothocercus julius | reverse complement strand
GTAAAACATTATATTTGGTTACAGTGGACTTTTTTTTTGGTGAACCAAATGTTTACATGTTTCTCTTACTGGGCAGGGTTTTTTCAAACTAGAAAACATCAGATGACTTATCAGAAACATTAAAAAAAAAAAAAGTTTTCCTTATATTTTTTTCAGTTTTGTGGTTTCTCCCAAATGTTTTTTGTGCTGTATCTGAATTTTTCACCAAACATTTGCCCAAAATTTCTTCATGTTTTTCTCAACAGGTCGTCTTTATGTTTGGCAGATACAGCCCAGTGTGTTCCATCTGTTTTGAATTGCTGCTTTGAATCCAAAGGATCCACAAACCAAATTATCATGGAGAAGATTTAGATCCTGGCAGGGCCTGAGCGCAGTTGGTTCCGTTTGCTGCTAGGTCCTCAGGCCTGGCTCATTAATAGGCTGCCTAGGTGGCTTTGCACGGGCAGCTAGGCAAGCCAATCTGTCATTAAGTAGCAAACGTGGCTTAAATGAATTTTATTGCCCCCTCCAAGTAGCACTGAGTGACGTGGTACATGTTTTAACAGCGTGTGACAGGATTGTTCGCCTGTGCATCGCCTCCGTGTAAATCAACGCAGTGGCTGCTGCTATGTTAGACATGCTTCATCTAAACACATTACCCTGCAGGGAGTTGCTTACAAAATTTCCACTGGGCGTTTTTCAATTTGGCTGCTTCTCAGAAAGTGCATGTCTCACTTGCTCAAGGGAAAAATCCTTAGCAAAATCCTCAAACACCCCCTTTTTCTGTTTTTATATTTGCTCCAATATCAAGACCTGAGGACTCTGTCATGAGTGAGAAGTCTTTATGGGCACTGGGATGCCTGTTACGTCAGTAGCCTTTAGAGTGATGTTCAGAGGCTCTGTTGAATGTGGGCTGTAAAAGGAGACTTTGAGCAGAATCTCTCTTCTTGGAGAGGTGATTAACGTACAAACTGATATTTAGCAGATATAGTACCTTACAGCTGTACACAACAGGTGATTGGGGAAAATCTGTTTTGTGGACAACATTCAACTGGTTATTTCAACCAGTTTGAAATAACTTTAGACATCAAAAATTATATTTAAGCTTCAGTAGCACAGGTTTAGTTTTAGTTCTGTGCTTTCTGATAACAGTGTTTATTTTTAAAAGAATAAGAATGGGAACCTGGCAAATCTGCTGTTGCAATAGAACTCTTGAGAGGGTAGCTGTCCAGTTGGTTTGTGAGCAGTGACCTTTAGGTGGGATTTAAATTATGGAAGAGGTGGTAGCCAGAGGATATTCCTTTAATTACCTAAATAGTTGCTTCATAGATTAGGTTGTTTCCTCGTTTTTTCAGTCTTTCTTTGTGAAAAAGAAGACTATCGTATTTAAACAAGATACTCACATCTGTACCTTTCTTGGCAAATATGCTGGTTGATAGGAGGGCTGACATAATGACATTTTCATGTAAGATGGAGAATCTGATGTAGGCTCTTTGTTTACAGCACATTCAGTTCTTAAGTGTCATTTGTTTCCGTCACCTGGACTGCACCAGTAGGCAAAAATAATGCTGCTGAGATAACTGGAAGGCTCCAAAGTGGGCTTAAGCCCTTCAACCATTTCAACCAAACCAATTAGATTAAAATGCAGCTTGAATTTAAAACAAAACCAACCAAACAAAAAAACAAAAACACCCCCCCCCCCCCATTAAACAGCACGTATTCTATACATTATAGCATAGAAGCCAAATTCTTCCAAAGGATGATAGGGAAGAGGACAAATACATTCTGATATGCCAAATTAGGTAGTTCTTATTTTTTATTTAGTAGAGAAGAGCTACCTGATTTAGAGTCTAAAACTTCTCAATATTTTTATATATCAGTACAGTCTGGAATCAAGGGTGTCTGACAATTAAAATCTGTAATCACAGTTTGATTTTTTGCAGCAAAAGATGTGCCATCAAAAAATTTTCATTCACTTTATTACATTAGTCATATGAAGCTAAAGATGCGTGAGCTATAGCAGTGAGGACTGGTGGTGGCAAGTAAGCTTAGGCGCTAGCATTAAACATCATTCTTTGCCCTTAACATTAACTTGCGCTTTTTCTGTATTTTGAGACTACTGTATTTCAATATTTGTAAATAAAACAACTGTACAAAACTGAAGTGCAACACTCTATGTAAAAATGTTCATAAATCACCAGATATTGCAAAGATATGGAATAATAGTCTTTCCTCTTTGAATATAAAAGTTAGATTTTTTCCTACAGAAGTTGAGGCAGTTCTAGTGCTCATTTTTGTAATATTCTTCGTATTTCTGTTGAAAGTCTTGATGAGTTGCAAAACACTTTATATTCTTGTTTCTCAGCATGCAGTACATAACATGAATATCTGACTAGCCAGAATGAACAGTTCACTTCTGAGTTTTTTTTTTTTTTTTTTTTAATTCAGGCTTTCTGCAAATGTGGTGGGATCTCAGTACATCAGATGCCAGTAAATGCATTCACATAGGCTTCAAGAGCAATTAGCCCAGAGTGTCTTTTAGTCTGGGAAGACAATGTGTCACAGCAGCGAAGCAGAGCTATGCCAGCAGACTAACAATTTGACTGATACAGCTTTGTTGCAAATATTTGCTGTTAATAGGTATTTGCTGTGAATAGATGTAGCTGTAAAGCTGTATCAGCAGACCACATACAGATAGGAGAAGTGTAAACTTCCCTGCATGCTGAATTGTTGGATATATGAAGTTAACTACTTTTGCTCTTTCAGTTCAAATTTATTCTCTTGTGATAAGGTGAATGATAACTTTGGTAATCAGTTGAATACAAGTCTAATAAGTTTATATTGGCAGCATAAGTTTTATTTGATAAATTTTTGGTCCACACTGGATTAAAGAATCTGTATGAATTTACCTCCTCTATCTTGGTTTTGTATAGTCTGTCATTATTGGATTTGAATATTTTGAATGAAGGAAGATTCATTCCAACTTCACAAATCTGAGTTATTCTAAGGAAAGGAAATAAATGGCTTGGAATCTTCCACACTGGATGTACTTGATTGGAAAATCATCCGTCATTTGATATAAATCTAAAATATATTTGAATTTAACACTTACTGGCTGCTTTGAGTTTTTAATGCTTTCCTTTGATAGAGCCATGCGTGAGCAACAACGTGCATTGTAGTAAGATGTTGAAGAAATCCTTGCAAGGGAATTACAGTCTAAAAAGATACAAAGTCACAGAGTAAAAATAAAATCTTAAATATTTTATTTTTCTAAGTAAAAAATAGATTTCTAAAAGTAGAGGTTAAGTCTTTGGTTTCTGTATGATTTTTATAGCCAAATGGGATTATTTTCTTTGGATTATTATGGCATGCATTGTTTTGAACTTTATTTTCTTTGCAATGTTAGGTCCGAGTGATGGTGGATTTATGTAACAGCACAAAAGGGATATGTTTAACAGGTAAGTTTTCTGCCTTAAGCATTACACTTATTTTTCATTCAGGGATACAAAAATACAATGTTTACAGAGAGCTTGAAATAGAATTTAGAGAGTCAAAGATATATGCTATTCTATCATGATTGGTTTATTTTAAAAGGATAAATTTATTTTAAAAAGATCGTAAGTTTACAGCTTGCTTATATCTGTTTATAATAAACACAGGAATTTAAGGAATTCAGATTATGATACTTGGATCTATTTCTTCCCATGTAATTTTTCATCAACAAAACTTGCCTGTTTAAAATACCAATTGACATTTAGTCTTGGTATTTTTGCATGTGTCCCCAAAATTAAAAGTGTGGCGTGGGATGAATACATAAGTTACGGAAACTTACTTCCGTTGTAGTAGTTGCTGCAGAATGGTGGGACTTAGATAAGCAATGCTTTTACCTTCCAAGCCTTAGGAGTATGGCAACAGGTTGTCTGGTTTCGTGTATCAGTGCGGCATGGAAATAGGCTGATGACTTGAGCACCATAAGATTTGAAAAGTTTCTATGTGGATTGGAAGAAAATGTCAAGTAGTAGCCAGTTTAAGAGCTTTGAAGATGCTAATGGACTGAGCTGTTTATTCTCTTTGAAAATGGGAAGACTGGAAATCAGCCACTATTTAGGAGTTTAAGAAAAACACTTCACTTGCTGTCTGTCTTATATTTTCAATTTGCTGTAAGGGCTATTTGACTTCTGCTTTGAACACAAGTGACAATTACCTTAGTATAGAGAGATATTAAACACCACTTCCAAAACTGCACGCAAATTCTGCTTGCACTGCTGAACCACAGACAACATGAATGTGTGTTTCTTTGGCCTCCAGAACTCTGAATTCATGTCTGCTTGAACTGAAACAGCTACATTGCTCTCTGAAGGAACTACATGGTGCCTCTGCACATAGTTACGCTGTGTCTGCCTATAACACTGGCTTTCTCCACTATAGCCCTCTGTGACACTTACTAGTTCTCAAGCACATTTCTTATTTATCTTATGCTGATATGAGGATAATCAGGATCCTCAGAATTTGAGATGACAAAGTAATTGAAGGCAGTAATGGACATTACATGCACAGCATGAAAAATAAGATC
This sequence comes from Nothocercus julius, assembly GCA_013398735.1. Taxonomy (NCBI): domain Eukaryota; kingdom Metazoa; phylum Chordata; class Aves; order Tinamiformes; family Tinamidae; genus Nothocercus; species Nothocercus julius. The sequence goes on along the minus strand of VZSV01000026.1, from coordinate 7,064,397 downwards.
ATTTGGTGGAAAATAGTCAGACAATTACTAACTGATGTTGCTGTCTGCACTGGTTAAAAGTGATCATCTCTGTAATGGCATTATAAATTGCTTTTCATTTTTCTCACAAAACTTTCTAGTTAAAGCTGAAATTTGTCATATTTAGAGGAAGTCTTGTGATTTCTATAATTCTCTGTTTTACATAGTTAAAGTATGACAGTCCTTTGTCAGCTGGATAGAAATGTCTACAGACTTAGACTGGTTTCTTAATAGCTGCAAGCAGCTTTCTTTGAATCCTCCTAACTTTATCTATTTTTTAAAGAAGGTATATTGGAGGTCTCCTAAGATAAATCTTGTTACAGAAACATTTTATGTTCCTTACTCTTGCCTGCTAAGCTTTCTTTTTACTAAAGCCTTGTCAGAGAGAACAAGATGAATTTCTGTATATTACATGTTGCTGAATAAGGCAAGTAGAGTTTCTGAAATACAGTACATTTCTGTGGACAGTCTGATCCAGTCTAGAGAACAATTAAATGTAAAAAGCTCAACAGTGATTTAAATGTAGCTTATAGGGGGTAGCATTTTTTTCCCTATTCAAATAGACTGGATGCTGAAAAACACAGGGAAGCATGTGTTTTTCATGTATATTTTCTACAGATTTTTTTAATCATGACTTTCACCAATACTTTAAAGCTATTATACTATCATAAAATAATTTTAGAGTCTGTTTTGTATTGGAAATAAATGGGTGGAAATGGCTGGGTGGTTTGGTTTGTGATGTTGGAAAGGCACCTCTACTCCTAATAATGAGCTCATGCTTTGGCAGGTGCTTGTTAAACCTTTTTCATTTGGGGTTTGCAGAAGGTTTGTGTATATAACTGCTTATACGGGTGATCTCTTGGTTAGTGTAGCTGAGTTTGTGCTAATGCCTCATTATTAATTTTAATAGAAAGCTGCTAAATCCATAGATGTGCATTTTAAAATTTGAAAGGCTTTTTCTTCCTTGCATTCTTCTAATGTAAAAACTTCAGTTGGGAATCAGTTTCTATATTCTTCCTAGGTTAATCTCACAATTTCTTCTTTTTCTTGTGTTTTCTTGTGTGTCTTTGCGTGTTCTTGATGGAGGTCCCCCTGGTCCCCCAGGTAAGATACTTTCTCAATTACAGTGAAATTGCATTTCATTTTGGGGTAATTAAAATTGCATTTCATTTTGGGGTAATTAAAATTGCATTTCATTTTGGGGTAATTAAAGTTGCATTTCATTTTGGGGTAATTAAAGTTGCATTTCATTTTGGGGTAATTAAAACAGTAACTCATATAAAATGTGAAGTGTAGGAAAGTAACTCTTGCAGAATAACCTTCCTTTCCTAATTAGAGCAAGGGAGCCTTGAATGAGTGTTGTTTTAATTTCTATTCTTGGATCAACTTGTGTCCCTTCAGAAGTGAGGGAGGCTTTAGGTATCATAGTTTCACTCCGTATACTGGAAGGAGTGGAACAGCTTCATTTTCTAAAACGTCTTTGATCAAAACCAGATGGAAAACTTAGCTGAAGAGGTGAGAAAATAAATAAGTAAAAGAATAAACTGGTATTATAATTAAACATCAAAAGCACTTCTTTAAAATTTTGATTACATTTTTATTTTCCATAAAAATTTACATTTTCTTTTTCTTATTAAATTCTCTCTGCTCTCGCTCATGGTTGCTAGGTATGTGAATAGCTACTTGCTTTCCCTTCTTTTTTTGGCTGCGGACCTGCTTAGAATCATGTTCTTTATCAGAAAGGTGTCAGGTACTTTTTGTTTGTGGGATTCAGATAATGACATGAGAAGGGAAAATGGCTGCCCATGTCAAGCCAACCACATTTTGGTACTACAGGAATCTGAGCAAGTAGTATATGTTCATGTCACGTTAGTCTGACAGATATCAGAAGTAATATATTAAAACTTATGTGGCTTAAGGAGGATGCTGTGGTTACTGTCAGAATCAAGAACAGGACAGGTTCCGCTGGGTTTGTCTTTGAAGCAGAATCCAAAAGGTTGATACGTTGTGCCCTTAATGCAGAATGTGTACAGCATTCGATTTGGAAACAGTTTTCCGATGTAGAGCAAAGATTTTATAATTAGCTGCTTAAAAACAAAAGAAAAAAAAGAATGATACTGCATTGTAATAGTAAATGTAACGGACAAATGTGTAATAGTGCTAATAAGTGTAATTTTTAAGGATTAATTGCATTTAACAGTGAAAATTCAGCTATGCTCTTTTTTCTGTCCAGGTCCTCCTGGACTGGATGGCATGCCTGGTCACAATGGATCAGATGGAGTTCCGGGTATACCAGGACAAAAGGGTGAACCAGGTTTAAATGGAAAAAGAGGAAAAATAGGTATTTTTAGATTTTGATTATCTTTATTATAATTCCTTCTTTACTGTTCTGTTCAAATCCCGTTACCTTAAGACTTGATTTATTTCTAACATATGCCTGCGAGCACGCTCACACTTCTTGTAGTACAAGTGTTGCATTTCTCTCTTCTGAAGTGTGAAAATAATGCCTTATAAATCACAGCTGTTACCGGTATGTTACTGACATCTAAATATATCGCTTCATACTTTTCCTTAGTATTTCTACTTATCCAAGAATGGCCAAGTCTTTCTCTATCTCATGTAGGCTGAGAGAGCTGGGCCTGTAAGGCTGAGAAAGCTGGGCCTGTTCAGCCTGGAGAAGAGAAGGCTGAGAGGAGACCTGATCAGTGTCTATAAGGACCTCAAGGGAGGCAGTGAGGAGGATGGGGCGGCCTCTTCTCAGTGGTGGCCACTGCTAGGACTAGAGGAAACAGCCACAAGCTGAAGCACCACAAGTTCCACAGGAACTTAAGGAAAAATTTCTTAACAGTGAGGGTGACAGAGCCCTGGAGCAGGTTGCCCAGAGAGGCTGTGGAGTCTTCTTCTCTGGAGATCTTCCAAACCTGCTTGGACACAGTCCTGAGCCACATGTTCTAGGTGACCCTGTGTGTGCAGGGGAGTTGGATTAGATGATCTCTAGAGGTCCCTTCCAACCTTAAGCATTCTGTGATTCTATGTTGAAAACTTGGAGAAAAATGGGTAAAGAATGTAGCATTTGCACCTAATGGATTGTATGCTATTTCCTTACATATTCAGGTCAAAACAAAACAAATTACAAAGTTACTTAGTGGGGGGAAACATAATAATGTGGAAAACCCTAATAAGGGGAATACATTTTGTGTGTTTTTTTTAAGAGAACATACTGACTTTGGGAAGCGTGCTTTTTAGGGGAAGAGTATCCTTTTTAGCACTGCAATGCTTCTTATTTCTAGGTGCTCCGGGACCAAAAGGTGATCGAGGAGCAAAAGGAGAACCAGGAGAAATGGGTTTACCTGGCAAAGATGGTATGCCAGGAGGAAAAGGTGCAAGAGGAGCAAAGGGTGAAAAAGGGGATGTAAACAACGATGTGATATTAGAAGGTAAGAAGAAGTGCTCTTAGGAGCCCTGTTGGAACATCATACACGGGAGAGAGGAGAAAAAAAAAAAAAAAAAAAAAAGTACTCTGCTTTTGCAGCATGAATGTGATCTACAGAAGTAGGACCAGCAAATAAAACAAACCACGTTATATACAGTGCATCTTTTGGGTATAGCTACAGTTCAGATACTAGAATCCCTAAGTAATAGTCTGAAGAGTGTTTGTAGATCCGTGAAGTTAAAAGAACTGCCCAGGGGATTATGTTCCTTTAATAATGCAGTTACACAAAAGCTTTTGTGTTCAGGCTTTGCATGGGAGTTGTGTGAATTCTATCCTTTCCAGCATGCTTTTAGATAGATCATTTCTTCCTACTCTTTTCTTACAGTGCTTTTTAAAATTTTTTTCATATTAGAAAGTGAGGGACAGTTTTCTATTCAAGAATGCATGAGTGAAGCATCATGGCAGTTACAAATACAAGCTGCCTAAAATTATAGCACTGTAGATGCCAGTAATGCAGACAGATGATGTGTGTTAGAACTTGTGAAATGCCAGTGGTTCATTGGCTACCATACAGCATCCAGTGAGTTTACTGAGCTATATTCCTGTACACAGCCACCTCTTAAGAAAGTGAGGCTGCTTTAGAGATCTCTCCAAATCTATCGTATCAGTAGGCACATAGAGTTCTCTGTAGGTTACTCGTTTGTCTGCAGGGCCTGCAACATCCTTCTATGTTTTGTGCCTAGGTGCAAAAGGTGAACCTGGACCGCCAGGGCCCCCTGGACCACCTGGGCCTCCGGGACCCCCAGGAAAACGTAAAGGTAAAGCCCACCTTCAGGAGAACACGTGCAGCAGCAAATGTGCAGGTTAGTTCTTTCCTTTGTTCTCTGTAGCATTCTTGACAAGTTCAAGATTATATTAATTGGTCTGACTGTCACGTATTTTAACATATTTTAATCTTGTTGGCTTTAATAAAACTGCACAAATGTAAAGCTGAAAAAAAAAAAAAAAAAAAAAAAAGACTTTGAAGTATCCACTTCTAGGAAGTTCTATATACCAGAAGAGGGAAATCTTTTTTCTGACAGTGAATCATCACCAGGAGATGAGGCAGAGCTCGTGATTTAGGAACATGGGTACCATGAACAGTGTGGGATTGCGATGCCTGGAAAAGTTTTGTTCAAGCCATAACCTGATTATGGAAAGTAAAGAGAAAGCTTAAAGAGAAGCTGTTGCAGAGCAGCACCATATTTCTAGCTCACTACAGTTTGAGAGTGGAAGCAAAATTTTGTTTTCTTGATAGACATACTGGATCTGACCTCTGCTGTCCTTGTCCTTAAACACTGGCTAACAGTACTTTGGGTACCAAAAATGATTGCTGCTTGCAGTTACTCTTGCTATTGCTGATCTTCTGAGTCAAACTTTCTTGCTAGATGAGAAGTCTTATTTTTGGTGAGGTCAGAGTGATCTGATAAATGGAAGCAAAGAATGTCTTGTTTCCTAATCTTCTGCCTTTCTCATTTCTAGAAGAGAAAGTAGCTATCTCTGAAAGTGTTTGGTAAAGTGGTTTTTCTTTTGTAATTGCGAATGTAGCTTCTTGAGAAGCGCACCAAAGGTGAACAGCATGAAAACTTCATGCAGTTAAGTCTGATATACAGTGTCTCATCAGTATGTCTCACTGTTAATAGGGTGATGTGATTTTATGCTCCAGTGATAAATATGTGGGGGGAGGGTAGAGTTCTTCTCCGATATTAAAAGAAAAGCTTTTGGTGGCAGTGGATCTGGAATATTCTTCTCCTGTCTTCTTTCTTTCTTCTGCCAGGTTGACACCACTAGCCCTTTACCTTGTTGGCAAAGTACACAGTATTAAGGCTTTCTAGCACCTAAATCATCTGCTGCAAGGATATAAGTGGTGATTAGCCATTAGCAATGTTAATTTTAGCTTGTAATTTTGAGCAAAGGTTAGTATGTGTATTAATATTTCCCCCCACCATCATTCTAACAGTTTGCTAAAACAAAAATCTTTTTTTATTATAGCTGCTATTAACCAGTGGCACTGAATATTTAATACTAAATGGAATATATGGAATATATATAAATTATTCCCCCCTCTTGGTGGTGGTGTTTTTTTTGTTTTTTTTTTTCCTTTTTTCCTCCGATATAGCATGTAAGTGTAGGAGCATGTAAGAACCTCACTTGGGAGCTGCTGGCTATTGAAGTGTTAGAAAGGAGCCCATGGAAGCTCCTTCTTATAATGAAAAGTAGATAGCTGAGCAGAAATCTCATCCTAGTTGTGATACAGAAACGTAGGAACTGCTGTACAAGATATAATAGGGCCATTTATGCAGGTAGGCCATTTTAAAATGTGGAACAGACTGAGGTGCTTTGGAGGATAAACTATTTGGTGGTTTTCTAAAGGATTTGAAATCCTGATGTGCTAATGGGAGTAATGTTCAAATAAGCTGGCAGAGAAGGGATTTTCCTCAACTAGTGTTTACTTTTTATGAGCAATAGGCTGAGATCTCATTATCAAAATACAAACAATAAACCAATTTTTGTAATCTGGAGATTAAATATCCGTATTCTTTTAACAAAGGAGAACACATACACTGCTTTACACACACACACACACACACACACACACACACACACACACACACGTATGAAAGAATGAATATAACAATGTTTTCCTCAGATAAAATTTGGAAACAGTAGATCTTGATTTCATTAGCAGAAGAGTGCAGTGAGTTGGAAGCTCAGGTATTTTCTCTCAATGTTACTGTTAGCTAATTCTGAAAGAAACAAAACATTTCTTTTCTCCCTTGTTCTCTCCTTCCTTCTCTTGTCTCTCCTTCCCTTCTTCCCTCCACTCCCCTGGATAGTCCAAATTGGTATTACCTTTTAGCAGGAATATTTTACACTCAGAAT
>VZSV01000026.1:7000028-7051024 GCA_013398735.1 Nothocercus julius | reverse complement strand
AAAAAAAAGATTAAAACTCCATTTTTAACAGTGTTTGAATTGCTTGTGTTGCTGCATACTCCTCCTTCCTCCTCACGGGTATGTAAACTATAGCATTTCATGGAGATACAACTAACTTAAGTGTGCGGTTATTTTTCTAATAAATATTCCCCACATTCATCAGCTATGTGGGAGCCATAGGTAAAAAATATTAAAAACTTTTTCCTTTTAAATTTTGTTTTGCTATTTCAGGTTTCTAAGTTTCATATTGCTACTTGTCTGTATAAATTAAAAATTACACCCTTAGAAAACTGCCTGAATTTCTAAGCTTCCTGTGGCTATTGATAAACTCCACTGTTTTCATCCAGATATTGTTATACAAAAGATACCACTTGAGCCTTGCATGGTGCTGTTTAAAGCCTGTTTGACAGCTCTACACCCTGAATGGGATTAGCGAACCTGGGAAAGTCTGTGCCTGCAGTGCTGTCTCCAGGTGCCCCTCCTGCCGGCAGCCAGGCGGGCTGGGGCTGCGCGCTCGCTCCTCGCACGCTCGCTGCTCTCACGAGGGCCAGGATTCGGGCCCTGCGAGCTAAGGAAGGACACGCAGAGATACAAAATGCCTCATTAATACTCTGAACTGATATATACGTCACAAATTCTATCCCGGGAACTCTAAATATCTGTACTTGAAGAGTGCAAGGCTTCAAAATCCAGAGCTGAGGGTGTATGTTACTTTTCAAAGTGCGTTGCACTACTGATAGAGTAGACTTTTGGACAAGAATTGGGCATATACAGTTGAAACAAGATGTGATATTTTCTGTTTAATGTGCAAATAACAAAGCCAAATTCCTGTTAAATTTGTGCGTAGTCCAGCAATGACCAACTCAGCCTCAGACTCTTCTATCAGTGACAAAAGCGTGGGGACAGGTTTATGTGCTAGACAAGTGTTTTTTTGTAGCTGTTGGGTTGGAAATGAAATTCTTTTCATTAACCCCACACTGTTCTAGGACAACTGAAAGTAAAAAGCAAAAAGCTAATCCTTTTTATTAAGAGTACAGTCTGAATTCAGGTGAAAGCTAGATCAGGGAGTATCCAGTCAATCTACTCGAGCTTCAATTAATATATTTAAATGCAAAAGAAACAGTTCTGGAATGGACTGGTCCATGAAATAAAAGTAATTTATTTAACTTACAAAGGTAAAATTAACCAATGACATTTGCTTTTCCTCCTTTTCCTCCTTCACAGCCTGCAGTTAAAGTTGCCTTTGGAGAAAGGTGCTTTTTTAATCCTATTATATTTTACAATACAGCACAGACATCAAGATGTTCAATGAAGAATTAAGACGATTTGTTAACATTTAAATATGCAGACATCTGTTCCAGTGCTTTAAGAACATGTTTTTCGTTTACAACAGAGAAAAATACATTTGACAACGGTAGCTAGTATATTACAAGCAAACAATACTGAGCTCTGCATAGTTTATACAATATGCTGTGGTAATAATTTAGATTACCAGTTTTATCAACTATTTACTAGCTGGCCACATGAAGCCTGACATTCATCTGAAACGTGGCATTGTACAGTCTATTGGTATTCTCTTAATAGCTTCATTTAATGAAGTAATTTGGACAAATGAATTTCAAAACTAAAAGCTGATTCAGAAATGTGGAAGCTTTCACTACAAACATTTGATGCACACAGTACATTCCTAAAGTAAAGGCAGGTCTCCAATATAAAACATAGCTGTCAGAAAGAAAGGAAAACACTGTGCAAATTAAAAACATCGCATTTAAAATGTGCTCATGTGCAAGTTACAGTATCAATTGTATATTAACACTAATTGGGGAAAAAAAGTCTCAGCATAAAGTGATACACATCTCACAGTACGTTCTTGATTGCACATTGTTCCACGGCATTTGCATCCATCACATGTTCTTGCAAAAGATCATATACACTGAGTACCCTTAATTAAAATTAAACTATTTTACAATGTGAAGTTGTAGACATGCTTCAATTTGTGGGAAAAACGGGAAGAAAAATCTTAATTGCAGCAGAAATGCTTACTGTCTTGTAGAGCCACCGTGTCTGTTAATCACTGACCATGGTCAGAACCTGCACTAAGTGAGGCTTGCGGGTTCCTGAGCCATAACCATCTCTGGCTGACTGCACTGCTCTTGATTCGTTGCTCTTAAGGCAGTACATGCACTGCAACCTCGCAGATTCTTACAGCTGGATTCAAAATGACCTGTTGTAAGTCTATTTTTATTTATTTTTCCCCTGTCTTTCCCGTAATACTTGATGCTGATGTAATTGCTTTGGAAGCAAACAGAATAGGTCCTTTCCACAGTGTGTATCACTGCATTTTTAGCTACCTAAATAGACAGCATATAAAAACAAGATTAGCTCACACCAATCTTACAGAATGTCAAAAATGCCTGAAGGGATGTTGAAAGCATTGGGAAGAACTCGCATTTTCAGCGTGCCGTCTGCTCCACAGGAGAAGATACGATTGCCTTGCACAGTTTCAATCTGGGTGACACCAGCACCAATATTTCTGAATATGGACTGCTTAGCATGTTCATTTTTGAATGAATGAATTAAACCATAGCCTGTCAGTCTCCACACCTGTATCAAAAGAACAGCAAATTAGGCAAGAAGATTAAAATTAGGACTTGTATTTTTTTCCTAATGCTTCAGTTCCTTCCTGCTCTGAGCTTTCTGCTCTGTTCAGCAAACATAAAGGATCTCTTGTTGTTAGCACTAATTACAAGTTTAAGAGTCTTGGGAGCCTCTCAGTGAAGCCTATGGAAGGACATCGTAGGGTTATTTAATAGAGGAGAGCTGGGTGCCAAGGAGGGCGAATCTGTCTCCTGCTTTCAGCAGTGCCCTCAGCCGTGGTGTAGGAATGGAGTGTTTTGCCTAAGGGGGCGGTGTCAGCTTCGTAGCAGATGGAAATGTTGTTCTGCTAAGGAGACCTGCAAACTCTGCTGTATGAACACGGAGCAGGCAGAGCTGGCAGCCCAACTGTCCCAGCTGGCTGCTGCATCCCAACTTCAGAAGCCCCACCAAGCCCAGGCCACGGAGAGAGGCACAGAAAGCACCTGTCAGTGCTGCACACTCCTAAAACAGGGAAACCACGTCCTCTACCTCTCCTTGCTATGCCCTCATTTCCTCCTGTTACTATTCTGTATATAAGCCCTTTAAGACAGGGACTGACCGTATTTCTGTTATTTCTATTTTATTTTTTTAGTGCCCTGCTATTATGACATCTCAGTACTTGTTTGGGGCTACAACAGTGTCAAGAAAAAAGTCTGCTGTTACACAAACTTACCATGATGTTAATGTTACTGAGTGCCCCCTCTATTACAGAGAGAAATATCCAAAGGCAAAACCAGATAATTTTTAAGAGGGGAAAATAACAGCTAAAGATTTCAGAATTGTGCACTGTGCTTTATCCATTTAAAATTCAGTCACACACTTAAGAGTTCAAAGAATTTTGAATTTCCTTTAACTGAGAACAAAATCTACTTGTCTTACTATGTTTAAGTTTTACATCATAAACTTATTTATGGCAAGCATCCTAAATATTAAGGTAGGTTATCTGTTTTGTGACTGCATTCATCTAGCTATTTATAGCAAGATGCCAAAACATCACTGCTTCTGCTAAATACTCTCCTATTACAACTGAGCTGCTCTGATCCCTTACCTTCATGTTACCTTCTGCTGAGCCCGTAACAAAATAATCCTCAGAAGTGTCCAGTGCAAGGGCCTTAACAGCCGATTCATGCGCTTGGAGGGTGTGAAGGGTCTGTCTCTGTCTGATGTCGAAGATACAGATGTACCCCTTCCTGCCTCCCGAAATCAGCAGCTGATGTTTAGGTGCATACTGAAGCACTGTGGCACCGTGATCATGACACGTGAAGGCTGAAGGAGAAGCAGTATGTCAGAATTTAATAAATTTGAAATGGGTAAGTAGCTTTCAATAGTTGGCATTATGCAAAAATGCATTTCTGTTAAAAGCTGTTATCTTAATGTCTCCTGACTTGATAGATATTCCCTGTGCATTTGGGTACTGTCATAGCAGCCGACAGTTAAATCTAATAAGTACATGAAAGCATGATACTAATTCATTTTAACTGAACTAATTTCATTGTAATCGAAAATATGAATTAATTTTAAAAACTGAGAAAATGTAAAATTTACCATGTATATTAAGTTACATTAAATTGTTTCAAAATATACTATAGCTGAATTCAAACATTAAGGTAAATATTAATTACCTTATGGATGTGCATTACTAGACTTAAATTTCCTCACCTTTTTCTGCAGGAGTCCTGACTCAGTTTCTTTGCTGTGAGGCCATACTTCTGCATAGCCTGGGAACTAGTGTCAAAATGTGACCCCAAGAACGCACCTACTCCTTGCACAGTTTGCTAAGTTTATTCAAGTACCACAGTTGTTTGCAGCTCTTACGGTGAGTGAATTTGCTTTTCTTAAAAGCTAGGATAGTATTTAAATTTTTTTTTTTTTTTTTTTTTACCATTTTTTATTTCATAGAATAAGATAATAAAAATTTGCTTTAGTTTTATATATAAAGATGAAATTATTGAACCTGGTCAATTAGATAATTTTTGTGGGAATCTAGAAGTGCTGAAAGACAAAGACAGTATTTATTTTTTAAGTTTCTTCTACTACTACCCGCTGTTCTCCTTTCCCCTCTTCTTTGAGTACTGGATGTATTAATTACCAGCTTAAATGAAAAAACAAATGCAGACTTTAATAACACAGTCTAATCAAGGTCTTTTTGAACACACTCTTTGGGAAAAAAAAGACTATCAAAAGCGTCACAAAAACAACTTTGTGTACGACCTCCTTTCATTATTTTTCTTTATACTGAGCAGATTTATGATTATGCTGGAGACGATAGTAGTCTTGGTGCATGTACTGGTTTGCAACAGGAATGTTTAGTCTAACTCCCCAACACAAACTTCTCCCCTTGCCCCGAACATGTACCCAACTTAGGTTTCTTCAGTCATTAAGTAAAGGTTTTATTTCCACTGCAGGACTTACCATGTATAAGACTGTTGCCAGATGAAACCAAAGTGTCCCAGAGGCACACATTTCTGAGGGAAAAAACAAAGTCTGTGACTGTGGCCTGTTGCTAAGTGATTCAGAGGGTGACATGACTCAAAAGTTCCTTAAGCCTTATGTCAAAACCTAGAAGCTAGAAGTGAACAAGAAGCCCTTGACTCTCTACAGTTACTGGGGAGGAAATGCAAGGAATGAAGAAGTTAGCTCTTCCTAAGCTCTTCTGTGCTTTCCAGGGCAGACAATGCTCTTCTGCCTTTAAGATGCCTACTAGTCCTAGGGCATACCACAAAAGACGGATTAAATGTACACGTTGATCTTCTCGGACAACAAGAACTATCTTGTCTTTGCTGAACGTGTTTCTCCCCAAAGCAACACCAGCATGTCAGAACTTGGTAGCATTTGGCATGCATCTTGAAAATAGTGGTCAACCGCTGACCACTCCTCACAAAAGATAGGAGTTGGGAAGGAAGTGACTGAAGGAATGATCTTCGAAGAACTAATCTGTCAAGTCCAAGCAGTTAAAAAAACGTTACAGCTTTAAAATGTTAGCTATACCCTAATGTGTGAGGTGGAGCAGTTTAACAGAATGAACAGGTAGCTTTGGGGAAATTCCTCATAGTTGTTTTTAAACACACCTGTTATCATTGGACTGTCCTGATGTAGCAACCAGACTCGAAGAGGTTATAAATGCAAAGTCACTTGTGGTTTTACTGTGGCACTGCCAGCTCTATTAAAAACAAAGCAAAAACAGATGTAATGTTACCAGTTATACCCCACCATCAAAATTTACCAGCAAGCTGCTGTCATTAACAGCATACTTGAAGTCTTTGAAAAAAAGTTGTTACTAAGAACTGACATGCAATGCAATTTGAAAGCTTAAGGAATGAAAAAAACTCATACCGACTTCATGAAAAAGCAGTATAAAAAGTTATTAAATGGAACTAGACAAATCCGCACTATAGTAAGTCACATCAACCCAAGTTTCAAATTAAGCATGGTCTTTGTTGTACTGTTAATTAGTACTGAAAAGAACTGAAGAGTGTATTTTTTACTGAATATTAGGGTTATAAAGTCTTTTAGTCAAGGGGAAGACAGTTTTTGCAATTACATCGCAGCTTATGGTTACTCTACAACTAGTTCTCTGAAGTTGTATCCTTGAAACTCTATCCATGTTTTAATAAAGTATGCCAATTTTAAAGAGCAGCAAAATCAAAATCTCCGCAATGAAACTCTTAAACACTTGATCTGTCTGAAATCTTGAAAATTTAGGTTTCATTCTTATATAGGAAAAAAAATCTATTTACTTACCAGATAGGGCTTAGGATTTGAGGTGGTTTGATTTACTTGCCATATACTTAGAAATCCTTCACCATCAGCAACACCACACTGTAAGGAATGAACTACATTCATTAACGCAACATACTACTTACTGGGTACTTGCTTTGTGATACTAAACATGTGAATCCAGACAAAAAAGCTCTGACAGCACATTACATATCAACAGCAGTCTTCTGACATAACAAAGTAATTTAGGAGCCAAAGTGATTTCACTGCTCATTATTTAATGATTATTTGAAGACTGATGCTCTTCTACATGCCCAACTCTCTTCTGGAAGTGGAGGCTTTAAAATTATGCAAGTATGGAAGCTCATCTTTCAAATCCCAATTTTGAATGCTAAAGCTTACAGAGGGGTAGTACTTCATAGCCGTAGTTGAAAATAATTAGTAAAATAAGACGAATGCCAGCACACCATAAAAACACGATACGAAAAACTACATTGTATCACTACAAAAAAAAAGAGTAATATCAGTTAAATTAGTAACAATGATACTATATACTCTATACAGACAAAATACTTGGAAATGTTTCATAAATGTTTTTAGAAATACTTATAATTTTATGACTCTTGTTTGTGTGACCTTCTATACAAAGTAGGTGGGAAAATTAGGACCTCTTTGCTCCTTACTTAAAGGGAAAGGATCCATCCATCTGATGCAAGATTGCCATATTTAAAAGGATAATCAAAACACTGATTTCAGACAAGGTCAAAAGAAAAACCCTGAAATGAGGTATGGAAGGTACTCTAGATTTTCAGCTATTTTAAATGCTCTGCTTTTGCTCAGCTGTTTTATAGCTATCATACAGTCATGCCGAAATTCTTTGAATTCACTTACTAATTCCATTACAATTCAGGGCATAATTAGTCAGTAAAATGAAAGGACAAGGCCTGTTGAAATCAGCATGTGTAACATGGAGAACTGTGGGGGTAGATGTTCCTCTCCATTTCCTTCTTTCTCTGCGCTCATCTACCTCCTCGTCTAATTTCCACCCAAAGTGCACTGCTCTTTTTTACTTTATTTCTGCTCTGCATTGTACTGCAGCAGACTTGCTCTCTTCAGCTAATGGTTTGTTAATATGTTTTCTAGGTAATGTGTTCTGTCAAAACCTTAGAGCAGCCAGAAAACAAAGTATGAAGCACCTATTGAGCTTGAATAAAGATGTGCTTCTGTAAAACAGGTAAGTTCAATAATATTTTTAACCTTTGATTTAAAAAGCTTACCACTTGGGAACATCTATTTCACAATGGGAAGACACTGAGAAGTCTGAAAACAGGGCAGATCGGAACCAGGAAAAAATACTGAGGGATGCTTAGCATTTATTCTTTAGTGACAAAGGCTGGTTGACTGATGACCTTGGGGGGGTGCAATGTGTTGTTTTTTCAGTTGGTCACATAGACCCTTATTATGCTCACAGGAAGAGGCTGTAGATACCCCTATGTTGTACACAAGATAGTTAAATTTTAGAGAGTTCAAATGTATCTGTCTAGTTTCTTCAAAGTAAGTTGTTTTGAGATTGCTCAGACTGAGAAGGGAATAAATAACTCCAGTAAGAATGGACTCATAAGAGAAGGCATGATGATCAACCAGTCTGTCCTTTATGCAAAAGACCTTTCTATTGACATGTAAAGTCAGTGAAGAATACTGGTAATTTTGCTTTATAACAATACAATCCTGCAGATACCAGTGTCATGAAGCTGACATGCACGAACAGAAGGAAAAGGGTCAATGTCTCTTATAAAGCTTCCATACATTGCAAAAAGGGATGCTGTGATACCGGTTGTGCCATTACTCTAGGACATCTTGACAGGTTTGTGCTTTGCTCGTTAAAAGCAGTTTAGGAGTCAAAGCACAGCCCAGTGTTTCCTTTAAAACACAAAGGGAAAAATCTTTAACATTGCACTTACCTTATTGCCTTGAGAATTGAAATACATTCTCGTAACCCTTGCGTTCCCAGCCTGACGGAAGCACACGAGCTGCTGTGGCCTTGTCCACTCGAACATGCGAACGCTGCCGTCTTGGGCTCCTGTAAGATCTGAGATGGAGGCAGACATGGTAACTACCAGCGCCAAATTTTAGAGAAAAACAGCTAGTCCATATTGGTAAGCATGATTTACTTACAATACTGATGGACTGGATGTGAAGCCATTCTCTTGACATTATTCAGATTTCTTTTAATAAGCTTCATAGAGAAGAAATACAACAAAAAAAAATTAGAAACTTTTGGAAAAAAAAGTCAGAAAAAATGCAAACACACTACTGCTTTTGTTTATAATGTTCTCTGCCAAATAATGTTCTCTGTTCTCACTTCTCTTATAGTGAAGTAGCCCGTTAAGATATCATTATTTATATCTAATTGCTTTTAGTTGCAGTGAAATAATTAAAGCCTCAGTCTATGACAGTTTTTCTAGATATGAAAGCACTACAGGAATACATTACAGTACAATAATACACTATCTTTTATCTTAATGAAAAGGACTTAAGCACATGCTGATGTATGCTTTCAATTTTAATCTCAGTGTAAGTATTTAATGAATTAATTCTTTAAAGAAACTACAGGTTTTATCATGGAGTTCCCATAAGAAAGAAAAAACAAGCTCATTGTCTCATTATTTTTTATGTCACAGTAACTACTGATGCAAAAAAAAAAATAGTTTAGCCTTCTTTTTGGTCAGGTCTTTGTCACTGTAGGCCTTTTACGTCAACATTGAATAAAAAGCAATTCATGTACTCTAGGTCTCTCTACTAAATAATGCACAAAAATATATAGGTCCCCAAGGGCGCATAAGAAAACACTTACCACACCAGCGCCCGTACTAGTCTGCCCACTGCCTAGCCATGGCATAGATGAGGATGGTTGCATCTGATTCACTCCAAAAGATGGTGCAGTTGACTGTGTTAGTGTTGTGGTAGAGCCACGGAAGTCAACATCATCAGAACTGCAAAAGTACAGCGATTTTCTGCTTTAAACAGATGTTTATTTGCTACCAACACTTTTGCTTACCTCATTTCGCCAACAGTCTACTGAGAGTAGAGAAAGTGATTATAATGGGACTATAAATGGATAATTGCTGCTCTTATATTGTACAGAGAGTTTCCACACACTCCAAGCTATCAGTATTTAACCTCAAAAGAGGATGCTAATCTTTGTAGATGCTGAGAATATGAGCTCTTTTGAGAAGAATCCTGTTGTGGAAAATAGGGAGACAACGAAGCATTCAGCATTCCTGCTCTGCCTGCGTGTGGTGGAGCAAGTTACGGTGCTGGCCGGCAGGGCGCTCGCGGGAGCGCTCCTTGCGCGGCACCCTCAAGGAGAGGAGGTTCATTTAGGCTCTTGTGCTGCTCACACCCGTGACAGTGCTGGGCAGCGACGCCTCTGCAGCATTTCCTCTGTTAGCTCAGGCACTATGGCACTGTGCTTCACTGTGCAGTGTAGAGCGGCCAAGGTTACTCAAACCCCTTGAAACCTCTAATTCCCCATATGAAATACATAGTTCCCTCACCACTACTCCTCTGTAAAGTGATCTGAAACCTACAGAGTAAGAGGAAGCAATTAACACTGCTTTTTTAATTATAGGATCCACTTGCACTATAGGTGTTATGTATACAACTTCAACATAATAATATTCTTAATATAATCACAAAGAAACAACTTACCTTTTGGACTCTCTGTCATATTCTTCCCCAATCCATATAAATGACTGAGCAGCCAGTAGAGCTGAAATATCAAGTTCTTGAACATCATGCGTAGATGCCAAAACAATTTCATTGTTGTTTGCCTATGCAGTACAAATAAGTAACTTACACTAACTTTAAGATCTTAGTTCACTTTTTATTGTGCTTATTAATACGTTGTGACTTACCTTATTAACTGCAAATGCCATGATCATATCTGACTCTTTGTGAATGATTTTTGCTTTTCCTCCTGGGTAGCCAAGATCTGCTTCGACCTACAAAACATTTAGCAGTAAATTTTAATTAGCACGAAAGTGCTTTTTGTAGTGGTACGTACAGACTGCAAAAATCTATTGAAAAAAAAAAAAACCAAAACATGCAAGAAAAGTTCAGTGGCCTCAGCATTGTTTAGAAAGCTAAACTTTAGACTTCTCATATCTTTGGTGTTCTAGAAGCCAAAAGTGGTGTTTGAGCGTAAGAAACACAAGTTGTGTGTGCAACACTATTTGCGAGGTGTTTGTTCATTCCCATTACAGGACAACCAAAGTTAATTCACTGATTAAAGGCCTGCCACACGCAGACTACACAGAACAGGTAGCTTCTGTTAGTCATGTTAGAGAGAGAGAGAGAAAAAAAAAAAAAAAAAAAAAAGCCAGTTCCACAGAACTTTTAGGAGTGTGCTAGAGGTTTGGGAGAAGGGATACTACCTTGTTTTTGTGATCTTCTGCTACGCAGTTTTGTTTGACCTGCTCCACACGATCTTCTACAGACTACATAACATCACACAGTCACAAACACAAAACACATGCACAAACAAATATAAAAAAAGAATGAAACATTCCAAACTAGATTTTAAAGGGCACTCTGTCAGTAAATGGTGACAAATGTACTTTTAACCTTTTATAAAAGGCACGGAAACTAAGACAAAAATCTAAACAAACTCACTTAAAATGTAATGCTTCCTAGATGAACACAAAATGTATGATATAGCAAATAAATGGAGGAGTAATACACACACAAACTCCATACTTACAGGAAATCTTAACAATACTACATAGTATATTTTTTTCAATGTATTTATGTGTTAGTTTTAATTTTCAGTTACAACTCATTTCAGTTGTAACTATGGTACTATTTCTAAAACCACATATTATATATTACTATATAATATTACTTATATATGTATATATTACTCATGCATATATACATATACACAGCGAGATAGCTGCTTTACATTTCTTTGTCAATATGACACCAAAAAAACCACTATTAATACTCAAATGCATTTACTTATGACTATAATCCCATATATTGAGTTTCTTT
Organism: Nothocercus julius; assembly: GCA_013398735.1. Lineage (NCBI taxonomy): Eukaryota > Metazoa > Chordata > Aves > Tinamiformes > Tinamidae > Nothocercus > Nothocercus julius. The sequence goes on along the minus strand of VZSV01000026.1, from coordinate 7,039,618 downwards.
ATATGAAGACCATATTCAAAAACATAAAAGTAAGGAAAGATATGTCACGTCTAAAAGTATTTGGTTTATTTGATATTTCTCTGAACAACAGGATATTCATGTGGATTTAAAAATACTGTTAAATGAAAGAAAAGAAAGCGAGATGACAACAAAAAGGGGAAAGAAAAACTGAGAGAGACTGGTGAGGAAGAAGAGTTATAAATGAGTTTTCTATAGAAAAAAAAAAAGTAGTTTTTTCCTTTGTTTACCTCACTTTGCTTTCTTTTCTTCGTGAATATATATCTTATGAAAGTCTCCTGCAAAAGTTCTTGCTTCACAAGGAAATGCCATAGCCTTTTTGCCGGAAGAGCTGAATAATCCTTTGATCTGGATGAAATGGAAGGAAGAAAAAAGAAAATAGTTCAGTGCAGTTAAAGGTGAACAAAAAAAAGTCTGAAGAGAGTATCTAAATGTTTTTAGTTGAAATTCCATCTTCAACCCTTCCCAGTTTTCATTTCTCATCTGTTCAAGACAACTATCAAGGGACACCTCTATCTTGCATTTTTAAATTCACATTAAATTTATGAACTTCCAAAGACTATCAGTCACAACCCAGCAGACTGACTAGCATCTCTGTCTGTATTTGCACTAAAGCTGCTGCTTCGTATTTGAAATATGGTGCCCCAAGTAATTTCTTTATATATTTCTTTCAGTATTTAACAGACTTTTCAAAAATTTAGTTACCTCATACATGAACCAAATAAATTCCATTGCCTTGAATTTGAAACAAATGTTTCTAAAGAAGCAGTGTATATTTGTGAGCATATGTGAATAGAATACTATACAGGATCAACCATGCACATTGCAAGCAAAATCAAAATTGTGTGGGAGACGGCTGCTATTGCAGGAATAGAAAGCAGCTGAAAAGGGTCTCCAGAGCAGCAGCTTTTGCCCTAGGGTTAGCTCTTTCCCTCTTTATCCTCCTTTCCTGCTGCAGTTTGAAGGCTGCAGCAGAATAACTAAAGGCTACTGCAGGAGACAGCTGCATAAAAGGGAACAGAGGGATGTGGAAAAATGTATTGGCTAGAACTAAAATCTAGCCAATCTTTATATAGCTTTTTAGCTTTAGGTATCATTTCATATGAGTATTCTATGATCAAGGAATTGCTTTTTCCTAGAAAAAATACTTACTTGAATGGTGTGTTTTCAGGCTCAATCATTGCTTTATTGCGGAGAATGGCTGGTCCTGCACCTAGTCCAAGGTCACTGGGGTAGGTATTGATGTAGTTTGGTGGTGGGCCTTCAAACTGGTCCATCCTCTCTTGAAGAATCTGCTCCCAATTTTCCAAATTTTTTATTACAGCAGTGCCCAAAGGTGATGTAACAGGCAGATCTAAACAGAAATATAAATATATTATAGCATAGAGAAAAAATTATGAAAGTTAGAAGTAAAATCTGTCATAAAGCTACTTTAAAGAAAACTAACATGTAAAGCAGAATTTAACTTACCAGTGAATTCCAGACCAGCAATGGGAAAGAAGTTCTTAATGTTGTGCAGAACTAATTTTACCATTGTCAAATGTAGAAGAGCCCAGCTGTTTAAAAAAAGTTTTAGTTGCGTTAATACAACATTAATGCAGTTGCCTGCAGGACAATTTTATTTTCCTGCCACCAAATACACAGATGAGAAAAAACAACATGTACGTTTCAGTGAGTTTTTAAGTTTAAGAGATACGTTATAAAAGTTCCTTATATATCAACTGTAACATCAAGTGCACCTCTGAGGCTCTGCTCTGGGACAGACAGTGCCCCTTTTCTCCTTGTCAAATCCCAGCCTGTTGTGCTCTTCCTCCTGAAAGCGCCGTCAGACCCGAGCGGACTTGTGCCCAAAGGGCACAGACAGACCGACAAAGATGACAGCCTTTGTAAAACTGAACTAAGCACAAGCCACCTGATAATTTTGCTGGAAGTCTCCACAAAATCATGAAGACAGACAAGCCATTACGGTGGCACTCGTGGAGGAAGCCTTCCCACTGGAAGTGTCATGTATATTAAAAAAAAAAAAATCCAATAATTTTAATGACTAAAGGAAGATTAGAAATTACGTATGCATAAAAGCTGTCTTCTTTCTCCATTTTTATAATGCTAACGTCATCCACTTCACTTTACCTTGCAATCTTTTCTGTCTCCATGTTCTGTTTAAACTGTCCCTCCCTCAAAAAGCTAAAGATCATACTTGAAGCTTCTCAATTAATCTAGACAAGGCACTGGGAACCTTATGTTCTCACTATCTTAACAGTGATTTTTTTTTTTTAAACAACCTTCATCCTTCCAAAAAAGGACCAAAACCCAAGCAAGTAAGCAAACAAAAAAAGTTAAAAACCCAAACCATCAGCTAATCACATTTTTTCAAACGAGTAAAAGGGAGAAATGTTACTGAGATCAGTTTGTCAGCCCTTTAATCCCACTGCCAGAGATAAATCTATTTGCAGTGCTGAAAATATTTGCTTTAAACTGTGGTTTAGAGGCCCCATGTTTTCTTTAATTTGAAAGAAAAGATAAACATGACATGAGTACTTTAAAACAATGTTTTTTTCTGCTAACCTGTAAGAATTGGCATCCTTATGTTCCTGGATCTGTGTATCAGAGAGGAAAGCATCATCTTCTTCCTCATCACTATGAATGCTTTCATCAGAATCGTATATAACACCACTGTCGGATAAAGGAAGAAATGGCTGCAATACAAAATAGAAGTTTGCTATAGTTCAGAGCTCTTTTACTTTAGTTGTCATTTAAAATCTGTGATTGTAATAATGTGTAAAAGTTTCCTTAAAACATGCAAAAAGCAAGGCAAAGTGTGTGTGTGTTTTTTTTTTTTTTTTTTTTTTTTTTTTGCTAGGAATATTTTGAAAGGACTGGTCGCCCTTTAATCTTCTATTAAGAAAATAATATTTCACAGCTTACTGTGAAGAACATTGAAAATTCTGATGTTATTTTTGTCCTTTAAAACTGAGCATAAAATTATTATGCTTTTACATATAATGATTTGCATTTTCCATTTTAAATACCTTTGCCATGAAGTAGTCCCACATGCTGAGTTCTGGAGGAATAAATTTTTCTTTGTATGAAGGTCTTTCTGCAGGCACGGGCGGTGGCACACTGCTGTCTTTTACTGGTCTTCCTGGCACTAGCATTCTCATATTAAACCGACGACGATGTTTATCCATTTCTTCTGAAGGAAGAGGAGGTGCTAAATTGAAATCATTTAAGAAGCTGGTAAGAATATTGTTTTTTGAAAGGCTGTATTTTATAACAGAAGTAATTAAAAACATTAATTACTGTTGTTGCTAATTTCTACTGACCCGAAAAACCAAAGCCAGCCTAAATGAAGTATGTGTAATCATACAAATAGTGATGATAAATTCTCACTGTGGCATGTATATTTTAGATATATCACAAGAAATATATATAATTATCTAGATTAAGTGCTCAGGAGATGTAGCTTTTAAATAAAATGTTTTTAGCAAAAAAAAATTCTCAACATAGGCCTAAAATTCTCTTGAGAAATAAGAGCAATATACATGGTTTCACTAAACTGAACTGCAGAAATAATAATATTTACTCAAAATATAAGCTAAGGCACTCTTAAGATAGTGAAGAAAATTGAACTAGAGAGATATGGCTTCATAACAACAACTTTAGTCTACTATAAACTGTTAGGATTTGAAATGTCATAATACTTATCAAAATTTGAACGGGGACTTTAGTTTTCAGAGTTGAACTGAGCAGATAGCATTGACAATTACACATACTTTATTACAGAGAAGCTAAATATTTTAAAGCATTTTAGAAAGCCACTAACATTCATCTACACTGGAAGTCTTTACAAACCTTCATTACCGTCCTCTGAAACATCAGAAGCTGTAGCAGCTTGTAGGTTAAAGAAAAACAGAATACATCTCCAATGAAGACATGACTGTATATCTAAGTTATACATATTAACATCTTTTCAAAATAATGCTAATTCTCAGAATTATTCCTAAAATAATTATTCTGAATTTTTTTCAAGATATTCTAGAATGACAAATACCCGTTGCACATACTTATAATGGAGCACTTCAGAGTGTTACCTGAGCAGTGTTAAGTGTCAAGACTCTCAGCAGTGACAGCAAGCAGTATGATTAGAAACAGTATTGACATTATAATGCCTTATTATTGTTTCATGTTAGACATGAAGCACGCCATTTCTTCATAGAAGGTTTCCAGTATATAGACACAACCCCAAAACAACAACAAAAAATACTGCTAATAAAATTACAAGCATGAAAAAGATAAAAGCAGCAATAACTCTTTAGCAAAAGCAGCTAACAGGAGCTCCCTGCTTACTGTGCACCGCACCTTGGTCTTAGGATCTGCCTCTTCCTTGACATGAACTACTGGTTGCTAACTTTGCATTTCAAAAAGCACACTTAGTTTACCCTCTTTTTCAAAAAACATGTGAGAAATGGTTGTGCTTTTCTTTGTCTCCAGATCCAGGATTCAATTTCCACTGCTGCATTTTTCATGCAGATTATTAAGTCATGCTTAGTTTTTTTTTTTTTTTTTTTTTTTAAATTCCTGTTTTGGCTTGGAGCTTAGATATGCATGAATTATTTTCTGTCAGCCAAGGTTGTGAATCATTTTATACTGTCTCGTAGAAGGGGAAAATGTATCTTCTAATAGAAATATTGTCTTTGTTTTTAGTGAAAATTAGATAGTATAAATAACAGTAGTAAGGTAATCCGTGTATTTTTCTGTATATGAGGTGAGTGTTATTCTACAACTACTGCAATAACTTAAAGACAATATTTCTTGAGATTGAAAGATCTGAAAAGCTTTATAAACAAGCATCCAATGGTAGATAAATGAGGAAATACTGATGCTTAGAATAACTTGTTTGACTCAGAAAATTTAAATTACTCATTAATGATTTAATTCTTCAGGGATTCTATGTCAAATGCAGAGTTGAGTTAGAAGTGTTAACAATAGTTCAAGTAAAATGAGTTCTTGTATTAGGGAAAGTATTAAGGAAAGTAATGGCATATATAAGTAATTCTGAAACATTTATCCTGGGAAATACGCTCAACAATCCACAACGTTTCCTCTCACAGTCAGCAGCAATTTCATTGCTACTTGACAGCTGTTCGGTGTCATGACTGATAGATTATTACTAAAGTTTTCTATATTGCTGTTTGAGCACTTTGTTTTGCCTTAGATTGGGAGATTATTCACTGTTTTTTTTTTTTTCAAAAAGGAAGGAAAAATGCATGTATCAGGGATGATATGCACATATGTACCCTCAGTAATCTATGCTGTGAGTGAAAACTATCAAAAACAGAAGTCCAGTGGAATTCAACCTCCAATCCAAGTGGCAATCTGAACATTTTAAAAAACTTTCTACTCCCTCAACATTTCTCGGTTTTCATAACCGCAGTCTGTCAGAGAAGATGAAGTCTGCATGTTGTTTTTTAACCTAACAGTTATGAAGAGGCTAATCTTGAGGTACTGAAACAAATATTAGGTGAATAAAAAATTACAGTTGTAAAAAGATACATTAAATTACAATGTCATGTAACAAGGTATTCTTCTGAGTCAAAAGCTGTACTGTTTGTATGGCAAATGCAAAATGTCCCAGGTACCACTTAAGAACACAACTACAAGAACAATGCTTTTTTTTTCTAATTTGTAATATATATAGCATTAGTTTTCTTGCCAGTAGATATTGAACTCTACTTATTTAGTCTTTGGCCTTAAAATCAAGGAAATCTTTCCTCCTAAGTTGATATAAAAGGTATAAAAAAGCAAGTTATTAGTATGACTTCTAGAGAACAAAGTACCTGGAATATTTTCTGATTGTCTTCGAGGTTTTACAACAAGTTTCACTCCTCCCCCAAAAACAGCAGCCCACATTCGACTGTTCAGAGGATGGGCTGCCAGTCGAAACAATTCATTACAAGAATTGGTGGCAAGGGCGTGTATGAGGAGACTCAGGTAGACAGCTACAACAGCTTCACAAAGTAGGACGTTTAGCTTTGGTTGATCCTCATCTTGAGCTGAACTTAAGAGATTTATAAGTGAACTCACACCTACAAGGTTCAGAAAAAAACAGATTAAATGAGTATGAATGCTAATGGAGAAGAAAAGGCAAAGTATTTATCTATACATTTTATATTAAACATATACTAGTAGCCACTTCATACCTTTATTCAAACCAAGTGTTCTTTCTTTATTTTAGGGAAAAAAAAAAAAAAAAGCCTTCTTCAGTCTGTCAATGCCACAACTAATAGAGGTGTGTCAGTTTGCCTGTGAAATTCCTGAACTGTTCCCAGAGTTGACCTCAAAATACTAAATTTGTGCTGGAACACCAAGTGTAATCCTTTCAATGGCTATACATAGTAAAACACATAGGTAAGACAGCACTGTACGAACACCTAACAGAAATAACTTTGCTAGGGGTGAGCTCGCCTGGAGGAAAAGCTTATTCTGGGAAGAGCAATAATTGGCCTGTAGTGTTGATACTGCAAATCATGACCTATTCAGGAAGTGAGATGTTAGTCATAGAGCAATTTTTTTTGGTTGTTTTGTTATGTGAAGACATTAACGGCTCTTATTCATTTGAAAATTAAACCAAAAATACTCCTCCATCCATCTTTGGATGAAGAACTAACATAATGTACTCTAAGTTATTAATCATATTACAGAATAGTGAGATAACTTTAAAATGTGGCCAGTGTTGACCAGTGTTAAAAATAACCTTTATTTTTGTCTCACCAGGCCACTGAGCAGGAGATGAGTTTGGAGTTGCGTGCTCTTCAATACTTTCTGTCCTCAGTCTGCGCCGATCACTCAAAAGCAGTCCCTGATAAACCATTCCTGTGAACTGATTTGCTTCTGTTTGACTGCTAAATACAAATATTTTTTTGATGAGAAAACTGTTGTAGAAAACAGCTTTCAAATGTTATTTCAGAGGCACCTTAAGAGTGACAACATGTTTTCCTATTTATTTATTTATTGAAAGAGCCTGAATAATTTGGTGTTATTTTATCTGCATAAAATTGATATGACATATTAAATTAGCAATATGCAAACTGTACAGCTATCTGCACCCATATACAGAGATTTAATTCCTTTTTTAGATACATGCATGAAGTTTCCATTTTGGAAAAAAAGTGTACTGCAAATCTAGAGCTGTAAGAAAACTTCCATTTTTACCTGTAGCTGTGGCTGTCGCACAGAGCTTGATAAATGGATGCAGAAAGTGAAGCTGCTAAAGAATGAAGTGTGTACACCTGAAGTAGAAACAGCCAATATTAAGTTTTACATAAAAGGTGTGAAAATCACGATTTTCTCTAAATATCCTCAGAAATCAATTATGCAAGAATGTCCTATTATGTGGTTTTAAATCAAGTTCAGGAAGTAACTGAAATCACACCTGCTTTACCCAGATTATTTCAGATTGCAGTCAGAACCTTCTGTCTAAGCATATATATTCCAATATTACGTCAAGATAATTACATTTATTCTAATACAGAATTATCACAAGGTATCCCTCAAGAAGTGATTGTTTCCTGAAAATGATTTCCAGAACACTTTTCAGAAGCTGTATTATTTAACACAGTGGTTCAGTGTAGTAGTAGTTGCTCAGTCTACATAAAATACAAAAGTTTGCATAACCGTTATATGATTCTAGTATCTATAATCTCTTTTTCACTTCAGTTATATGCTTGTAATTATCCAGGAGTCTGCCAGCAACAAGAATAATACATCTGCCTCTCTGATGGCCTGGCACAGGGCAGCCCATTCTAAAATGAGCATTTGCAGTAGTGAAGAATAGTTTTCTTTCTATAAGATTGCCTCTATTTGCTGAATCTGAACAGAATTTTTTTCACCTCAGGATATTGGACCTGACATAGCAAGAAAATCAATAGACTTGAAGAACAGCAGAGAAGCTGAGGTAAGGTTTATAGCATCTATATTAACAGAAAGCGGTAACTGTAGCACACCTTACAGCTTCCCACCTCTGCTTCCTTTCATGAATAATCCTATAGGGTTTGTCCAGAACAACAGCAAGAATTCAGTGCTTTAGTAAACATCCAAATTTGGAATAGCTTCTTGAGAATGACTGACCTAAGTTTGGATGAAATGGAACCGACCAGATTCCAAAGGAGATTTGAAAGGAAGCTGGAACCAGCATTTTAGCTTCTCCAGACTTTAAGGAGAAAGTCAGTGTTGTGAAAGAATGAATGTCAAAAACTTAATCCAAACATTACATTTTTACATGCTGTCTCCACTTTATCTTTTAGTATTTCCTGAGAACTCTTTGCATTACCTTGACATCTTCAATATTAGGATGTGGTGGTGATTTCATCTGCACAATAGTGTAAAGAATATCATGGATGTGGTTGTTTAAATACAGCACAGGATTAGCTATCACAGTTTTTGTTGATGCTATGCTCGCAGAAAGCAACGGTAGTGTTGTGGGCAATGGAAGTGGAGACTGAAGCTGTTTTACAGTAGTTTCCTGTTTAAAAGAGGAGATTGCATTTAAGATAATTAGTTTGAGAAAAAAAAATGCTCACTTTGCATGTTGTTATTTTCTAGGTTTATCACCCTTCACTGCTATCTACTGAGTACATTACAGTGACTGATGTCAAAAGTAAGTTCTTAACTACTATAATGACATAGATCAGACCTGAGAGCCAAGTCTTCTGGAATACTTTTGATTTAGTGCAGAAGTATTCTTATGCATTTCATTTTAAGTGTTGGGATTGGCTATCTAGAAGTATACTATTTTTTGACATAATGCTCACTGGTTTAATAACAACAGTCACATCTGCACTAATCTGAGTTTCTCAGCAGCGAATTTTTCGTCTCTTAAAGTAACGCGCCAGGTCTAACACCATAAGAATAGTCAACCTCTGCTCATATTTTAAATGGGAAAAACCTAGAACTAGAGCAAGCTGAATGACTTGCACAACATCAAACTGAGTATCTGCTTTAGCAGATACAGTCCTTAACATTTGCTGAAAAATATGTTCTAGCAGTACATGTTACACTACAGTTACGGAGGGCACTATTCTGTCTGACTTGGTGTTATTTGCTGAACCTCGTAACTGAGGTACCACTCCTTGTAGCTCCCTTGCATGACTGGCTGAGGTTAGGTACTTATTAGCCTGTTTTTCCAAAACTATAATTTAATTTAACAAACATATATAACATAATGCTGCAACTAACATGGGAACAATACTCATATTCACCATGTAGTCTAATATGCTATGCATGGCATTCAGGAATAGCCTCACCCTGAATGTAGCTCAACACACTACAGTCAATAGTCAGGATCTGAAAAAGCAGCACACTACAATAGCAAGCTGGTACTCCAAGAATGTTAAAATAATCTTGCCTGCTAGGCTTTGCAGAATGCAACAAGCATCCATCTAGGCCCAAAAGTATTTGACAAAATCCACAGCCCAGAACTGCAATTATTTGAAGTTTTACCTGCTGTGATTCTTGCAGCAAAAACTTCAGCTCCATTCTTACAGAGGCTAAACCACCACCTTGTGCCCCATGAAGACTGCAGTAACTTAGGAAAACTCTGAGAAGAGCTTGATTCCTCTGCAGCCACCACTTCCGCCTCTCAGCATGTTCTCGCTTTGCTTGTAACCTTCGTCTTTCTATCTGGTGCCGTTCGTATGAACCAATGTCTGGCTTATCCACAATATCTTCATGATCAAGTAGATCCCCACTTACTTGGCTGTATGTTTTACAATAGTCTTTGCCACCAGCTTCGTGGTTGCATATTTCATGCATAGCAGCAATCTCTTTTTCAAGCCAGTTGTACAGCTGAAATCTGAGCTTTCCACCATCTACTTCATAACCTGTAGCCAAAGTTCTCAGCTCCGTCATCAGGATCTTCAAACAGGCTCTGAACTTCAGTTGCTCAGCAATAACATCAACCTCAGCATCTCCTGCATCAGAAACCTCCCCCTGTGGTACCTGTGGGACATCAGTGTCTGAACTTTTTCTTCCATCTTGTTCTTCATTCTTAGAATCAGGTTTTGATTTTTTCATCATTATACCAACATCCTCTTCCTCTGACCCATTTTTGTCTTCACCCCAATCGAGCGTAAGAGGCTCATCATGAAATTTTCTGGCGGGCTGACTCCAGTCAAATTGTGCTGAAGATTCAATAGTATTCTCCGCAGCAAAGGAAGCTGAAATAGGCTTTGACCAGTCTATATCACCACCTCCAGCACCACCCCTTAGGGTTTCAGCATCTAAAGGCGTTGGAGGACTATATGGCTCTTTTTCTGTAGTTACAGTAGACTTTTTTCTTACTTTTGGAATTTTGGAAAGAACTTCAAGGGCTAGGACAGGGCAGCCCACTTTAAAATGTGCATTTGCAGTAGTGAAGAATAATTTTCTTTCTATAAGATTAATTTTATCAACAAAGCTTTTCTCAGTTTTTAGACCTAAGGTGGCTAAAGTACCTTCTGGTGAGCTGAAGTATCTTCGGATGAGCAAAGGGTGGGTCCGAAGATAATTGTAAAAACTGAATACCACAGGATTGCATGACTTGACAATAACTGAGGAATTAAACAGACATGACATCTATTGAAATAGCTCTAAAATTGCAATTATTTTGTTTTACAGTATTTTCTGCACTACAAAAAAATCATCAAAACACACAAAAATATACAATTTTGGATCTAGTTGCCAAAATAAAAGAATTATTCATTCCCTACAAGAAAAGGATTAAGGATATAAGCTGAATGAGTAGAAAGATATAAAACTCTCACATTTGTCTCACTGCTAGAGACTGCTAATAGACTCAGCTAAGTCTAGAAATAAGCTGAGATGACCCCAGCCAGGTGAGGATCCATGCAGCCACCTCTCCGTCACTTAACACACATCTCCAAAGAGGCAGGAACCTTGCGGGGACACTGCTGATCCGAGGGTCAGACCCCACAGGCTTATTGCACAATGAAGCCTGCTGGAATAAACACCGATCAGCATCGGTTAGTAGAGAGACAACACTGGAAAGCAACAAATAAAAATGGCCAGCCGTGACACTGGGATTAAGTTCAATACTTAACAGGGCAGAGGATGGGGGTGGTGAAGGGAAAGTCCTCAGAAAAAATCGCGGAAAATGCTTTTTGGAAGATAACATTGAGTGGGCAAGTACCTAGGCCAATTAATAATTTCAACCAAATGGCATCTCAAGGGAAGGAAGTGCATGCAGATGCAGAAACTATTTCCCCTTCTCTACTTTGGTTTTGTTACTTAGTTCCATCAGACCAGTATTTTCCTTACCTGGGTTTTCATCATCATCTTTAGGTGTTTGTTCCAATAAAGTGTCCAGAGCTCTAGTGTAATCTTTCATTATCCAATATGCAATACTTCTCAGAAAAGGATCAGAATGCAATTTAGTACAGCTGAAGCCAGTTCCATCTTTATGGCAACCTAAAATCTTTTCATAAAGAATGGAGGTGTATGTGACCGAGGTTTCAAATTCTGATTCATATAAACGAGCAATAACCATAGCCAACTGGATGTCTTCCATTTTTTCAAGGCATACCTAGGATAATAAGTGGGGAAAAGGTTGCTTAATTCAAGTAAGGTAGTTCTTTAAAACTACTAAAACAATGATGTGAGTATATCTGTACAGTACAGATTATTTTGTTTTCATCTCTATCTCTGATCACCTCTGTTCTTGGTGTTTGGAAAGCAGTGTACTATCTTCTATTTCAGGAATTATGGTAACCACAGCCATACAACAACACGACAACAGTTAATGTGCCAGCAAAACCTAATGGAATAAACATAGCCTTCCACCTTCAACACTATCACTGATAAGATTTTCTTCATACCATCTTACGTGCAGAACTATACCTCTTTAAAAAAAAGAAGTGTGTTCTCAGGTAAAGACTAACCTACTGCATACAGTAGGCAGGATGAGTGAAGGTGCTCTAAATTCCAGCTCTTTCCTGAGATGCACTGCCTGTATTATGATCCTGTCCACAACTCTCACCTTCCTGGTGGCAGGCAATATCACAGCTCTATGTAAATGATCCTAGGGCTGCTTCAAAGAGGATTCTGACTTCCTTTTTGCTTAATGCTGTAACGTAAGGGCATACAGAATAGCTGGAGGCTGAGTCCTACAACTTAGCTGTGCTCATCAAATGTGAAGTTTTACCAGCAGGGTCAGGATTGCTAGTCCCTTAGGCTCCTGAGGACTGATACATACGAGCGCTCTGGCCTTCTGATCAGCTTCCCCGCTGCATTACTCAGTAGTGTAGAGGTAACTGGTATGTCTGTGTGGCACAAGGTGGTTCTGTGTAGAAATATCCTTTCTGTTGCCACAGTTTGTGAAAAGATGAGCAGCACAGCTCTTAAGGATGCCACTAAATAGTTCGAGTTAGAAACCAAATACTTCTTACAAGCTAGTACCTCTATTGCATCTTTCAGTGAACCTGCTAGTAAGAAAAATGCGGCTGATTGTTCAAAGCGTTGTTTTCCCAACAAAGCAAATGCATTTTTTAAAGCAGCTTTACGCCATCTATCTTCACTGAAGTTGTGGCTGAAAAAGGCAGTCATCTTTTCATCGTGTTGGGACCTGCATAAAGAAACGCAATGGACATAACAGCTATTGTATAATGTTCATATAAAATCACTTGAGCAACATTAAGAACATCTAAGCGTGAATGAGGTCTGCTTTGCATTCCTGGTTCAATTAATATTTAATCAAACTTAAAAGCAGAACTCACCTAAACAGACCCCACACCACTGCCTTTTTCTTCATAGCAAGGTAAAACAGAGCAGCATCTAAGGCATCATTGTTCCTCTGGAATGAAGCTTTTGCAACCTGTAATAAGCAAAACCTATTATTATGACAGAAAATATGAAGTCTGTCTTCAGCTAAAGAGCACATGTTCTGTTAGGTCGCTGGTCTTATTTCTACAAACCAGCAGGAATTTCTTTCAGAATATTTTACAGAAACTAATTGTTGTTATGTGACAGCTCATCATATTAACATACTCTTAAGATATGGAAACACTACTGCCGATACTAGCCCCTGCCCACCACAAAGCGGGATGTTACAAATGTGCAAACAAAAATTTCTTCCTCAAAAGTGATACTAATAGGTGAAATTCATCTTTCAATCCTTTATTTACACATATTTAAGCTAATGCAACTGTTTTTTAGTGACTGGTGTTTTTCTTTCCTGTATCTAGATATACAATTGCATGCATTTAGAGGATCTGAATAATTAAGTTTAGTTATTGAATTCACTGAGTATCCTGTAATGTTTAAAATTTTCTTTTTATAGTAGTTGATTTGGCAATTCAGTAACTGGTTAGTATTCCTGTTCAACAAATAAGATCTCAAAGAGTGCACTGTAAATCTATTATACTTCAAGTTACAAAAAAGCTGAAATTTTTATTACAGAATTTAAATCTCTCTGATGCATATAGGAAACAGCTTTAAATATTTCCTCAAAAATATATTGCAATTCACCCTTAACCATTATTAGAGCTCTCATATGACAACTCTGAGTGCAGATGCGATATTTCAGCTCTGGCTATAGAAACAAGTAGCTATAGTGTCTTCTGACTGTCACAGAGTGCCCAGGAATTTGTTAGATACAAATCACTGTACATACCAAACAGGATATAACTTTAATTTGGAAGAAATGAATAGTACCTTTTCAATGCATCTTCGCAGTGTGTTGATATTCCTGACCCACCAACCTATACCCATAGCTCTTAATTCAGACCACTGTGGGTCTCCCTTCTGAATAGCAGGAATCATATTGATCAATTCCTCCTCAGCCTCGGAATGAAAGGCCCAGGCAAAATGGCAGGTAGATAGGCCTAAATAGTAACAAACAATAACATCAGAACATTAAAACTTGTTAATAAGCAAATGAAACATGTCAGAGATACAAAGCGAGTGCCACACAAGAGGCTAGGTAAATCTGAGAGGGATATTTTTTCTCAACAGGAAGTAGAGCTGTTGCAGGCATACACAAAGTTATCTTTTTTTCTCCATTGGATTTGTCTTCAGTGCTTTCACTGTTCTCCTCCAGTACCCCATTCATATATGTACTAAAGTTGCATGACAGACAAAAGGAAAATGAAACCATCCTGTTACTCAGACATGGATCCATTCTAGGCCAGAGAGCTTTCTGTATGCTGTTTAGGTGCTAACTGCTTTCCTTTTTGCTATGTATGAAAACAATTTATACTCAAATGTACCTTTTAGCAAGTAGTAAACTGCCATAATGTTATAAATGCTATAATAAAAAAAATCTTTAAGGAAATCTTTTCTCTATATAATCTTTTCTATAGATATCTCTTCCTTCTATTCACAGAATCTGCAGCAAAATACATACCTAACGTTTGCAAGATCTAGGTAGATATAATCTAAAATTAATATGGTGACAATAAAGATATCAAAGTACTATAAATCAAACATAAGCATATTCTCAACAAGCACCAAAACACAGTCAACATCATCAAAAAATAAAACTACGTTCCAAGAATTACCTTGGTGAAGCAGCTGAACTCGATACAGAGGTGGGAGTGATGTTAGAAGGCAGGTGTGCAAGCGCATAGCCAACAAATATCGTAAACCACATTCATCTAAGGTATCTCTCCCTGTAAAATACAGGAAATACTGACATTTGAACATGCAGGTAACCACAAGGCATCATGCACAGCTTGTAAGGAATGTGTATCCATTAATTTGATGTTTCTGATGCTGGGCTACAGATTATTCTGCATGAAATGTAAGTAGAGGCTTATTTTTCAGGTGTTCTTCTCTCAATGGTATGTAACCAGAGTAACCAATGCTAGCTCTCAGCTTTGTCATCCCCAAGTATTCTTCATGGAATAAGTTTGTTTTAGCTGGGAAGAACAAGAATGTAGATATTATATCAATTACTAACCTGAGTAATTTTTATCTCTGTTTTCATCTAGTTCGGTGCTTGTAGTGGCCACAGTGTCTGCCAAAGCTACAAGGAACATCTGCTCTAGTCGAGTGAGGCCCGGCAGACTTGAGTGCATCAGGTGGCTTGAAAGGACACTAGCATGTTCTCGGCCAAAGTAAGTCGGGCCGTACTGTGAGAGATTAATAACTTTGGATTTACTCTCTCTCTTTTCAGGCTCAAAATCAATGAAGTCATCAGTTGTAACAGGCTGAATTTGGAATAGATCAGAGTACTGATCCTCTGTTTTTCTTTTAGTGTGATCTTCAGAACCCTGAGGTATTTTAGAAGTTTCTTCAGAAATGTAAGTGGCATCTTGATCTGCAGCGAGCAGCGCATACAGTGGCAGTGGAGGAATTGAGTCTATCTCTGTGTAGTCTCGAGTACCTTCTTTTCCAGCAGTGATGGTATCCTTGGCAGTACTACCACTGACACTAATAGTACGAGAAAGATGGCGTTTAGGACCAGTTCCTTCTCCAGCTTCTGCATCTTTAACTATTGCAACTTCTCCTGCAATACACTTAACTAAATGTGATAGAATGGCTTTGGCTCGACGAACTTTACCCAAGTCCATGAGTTCTAATAGCTGGGTTGGATGATACTGGGGGAGTGTAGGTGAAAGAACATGAGCAGCTTCAAAAAGGCCACCATCCTGGATTACAGCTGGAGCACCAAAAACATCATCCACAATACCTGCCCCATCAATTACACTGGTCTTCTTTGCTATCGAACTTGTTCTGAGTGAATCCTGAGTTGCTGAATCTTCAGTAGTAAAAACATCACTTTCCCCATCTCCAAACTTGACAGTATGTTTCCACTGTGCATACACGTGCATTTCACAGTCCATCCCCACTACGAGGATACCATCCCTGACCCAGGAGAGAGAAACGGGCAGCGAAGGCGTGCCGTCTACAGACGACACCAAGTCAATTGATCTGAGCAGCACCCACTTTGACTTTATACCTTGTTTTATGCTACCACCTAGTGGTAAAGTAATAACAGCTACTCCTTCTTTGCTGCTTGTTTGATCTGTTACAATTCCTGAAAGTCTTCCGTACATGAAGATGTTAGCACCAACTCCAACTGTCAGTATATGTGAACCATCTTCTTTTGATACCCAATCCAAGTGCACCAAATGCTTGATGTTGGGCACCAGGTATTTGTCTTTGTTCAAAAAAGCATCTGATTTACTGTAAACAAATAAATTACTATCTACACTGACTCTTGAATCAAGTACATTTCCAACCTTAACTAAATCATCCAGATGAATTGTCTGTTCCAGAACCCACTCTGATCCTCCTGTGGACTCGCATTCAAGTATACAAACATGCATGGAAAATTCTTTGGAAACAAAACCATTATGCTGTATGGGTTGTTTGTACGCCACGGCAAGACGGCCTGTGTAAGAACAGCTCACAGCAACTGGCCTTCCGACTATGCACACCGTACTGCTGTTGTCTTCTCCTTCATCGTTCATTAAAGGCCATTTTCTCCAGTGATATGTTTCCCTTTCTTCATTTTTGCTGTTTAGCTCAGTCTCTACAGTGCATCTCCAGAACCGTACTCTGTTGTCTGAGCACGACGTCACTATCAAGTAAGGGGCAAGGCAGACTGGATATATTGAGGAAGAACTCAGGTGACCTGAAATTGGAACAAATGTTTTTAGTACGACTAATATGTAGAATGCTGATAGTAAAACAACAGACAACACCATTTACTGATAGACAACATTTCAATTTGGTATTAATTTCAGAATTTGGATTTGGGTATGGTGCAAATGTATTTAGACTGATAGCAGTCTTAAGGCTTGTGTATTGCTATTAACCTTTCCTGTCACTCCACGTATGAATGTTACGTTACAATTCCAACTGTAACTTCTAATTACATTCCAATTTTTCTGAAAGTCTTAGAACAGAGTTTTGAAGAAGGAAAAGTTAATCCTATGAAACAGGAAAAAATAATCTGTTATTAAATTTTCAGGCTGCATTTCAAACCATTGTCAGTTAAAAGATCATACGAACTTCCATGGTTTTCTTAAAAAAACTCTGTAGTTTTTAATGTATACCTGGTTTATGTTCCTAGATCTGAAGGCTTTTTTGACATTTTCAAACTTAAAGCACTGAAGAAACTGAAAGAATATAAATGTTTATGGTAAGGTAAAGACGTGCTTCAAAAAAGGTAGCGCCAGTAGAAGAAGGGAAGGGTGCACTAAGCAATGTCATGTTACAGTCTTGCTTGGAGACTGCACAGATTTGGGCACAATTTTGATTTATCTAAGCTTAGGCTCATGTCGCCTACAAAATGAAACCTAAGAGGGGCATGGCTGTATTTCAGCATACTGTGGAAAAGAACTGGTAGCGGGAAAGAGAATAGAAGATGGGGTAATAAGCATACCACCTTAAAAAAAAAAAAAAAAAAAAAAAAAAGAGCACTATATATGGAATAGATTAATGTTGACAGATGAATGAGTGAGTAAAAATTGTCCATTTTTACCAGCTCAGGATATCTTATTCTATAAACTAGTAATCTACTGGAGCAGTAAGACCAAAAAATGTTAAATTTACCTGCTGAAGGAGTTGCTCTAATTACTTCTACTCCAACAGGAAGATCCAGCGGTTGGCTATACACAAGCCTGGAGCTCAGGATGAGTTTACTAGCAGTCTGAAGATTAGCAATTGATGAAGATCGTGGAATGGGACTTACACCAGGTGACATATCCGGAGAAGAATCCACAGGCCTTTGCTCAGGTACACTCAGCTTATTTTCTGATAAAGTAGCTTCAGTTGCTTTTGCTATGAAAAAGTCAGTGCAAACAGTTTAAAAAACTGTTATGTTAACAGTTTAAAAAACTTAATGTGTTAAGACAGAGCACGAGTGTCCTATAATAAGGTTTGATTTTCTTAGCTATACTTCAGTTAAACACAAAACTATATCATTCATGCAAAACACTTTAATTTTATTGCAAATTATTTTACATTGTAACTATTTATAATATGATGTCCATAACCTTCTGAAATATTATTAATCTTTGAAAATAAAGAATATGGTGCTTAAATATGCTATCACTCTTTCAAGAAGTGTTGTATATTGTGATAGGTACAGAATGTAACTGAGATTTATAGGAAATCTTACTGCTTCTATTGCACTGATGAATTATTCCAAAAATCCTTATACTTTCTAAAAATCAGAATCCAGCCATTTCAACAATATAGTTAGGCCTCATTTTGTTAGGCCTAGCTATGTTTTTTAACATTTTACTAATAAATATTATTTAAAACCCCATGAAGTATACGCATTACAAATATTCACGGAATTAATTTCACTAAAACCACTTACATATCCCTCAAACAAAAATCTATAGTTTTGCATAATACAGTGTCATATTTTTTCTGACTTTGAGTGTTCTTCTGGACAAAGGTGACAATTTGTTTTACAATAAATAGCAAGGCTTTAAATTTTCTTCCATGTTATAAATGTTAGTCTCTAAGAAAATACAGTTACTCACCTAAACAGGCTTGTACAGATTTGAGGTGAAGATGCCACATCTGAAGAACAGAGCAGCCATTACTGTCCTTTTCAATTACTACTAGGTAGAACTTTTCTGAGAAAGGAGGTGGACGATACCCTGTAATTTCAATGCAACAGCACCATTATTATGAAGTTTATGTTCAACATATATAATTTTCAGTATCAGAAGACTTTCTAAAAATTATTAAAATACTCTTTTTTCCTCTTTGAAAGAAATTGCTTGCTACCATTAGTAGCATTTTTTTCACAATGTTTTATTTAAGCAAATTAAAATACTTTTAATATTGTTACTGTGTAAACAACAATTCATTCAATTTGAAACACAGACATTGGATCTTACTCAAAAATTTTACTCTACAAATTCTCTTTAAATGTAAAGATTTCATTATTCTTCCTGCTCGACTTCAGTATTCATTAAGAAGATTTTTAGTACGAACTTTTAGTACGAACTTTAGTACGAACTCTACCTTGTGATGGCTGGAAAAATACCTCAGTTTCCTTCCCTTCCACATCTTCCTTATGTGGTTTGTATCCCAAAATAAAGTCTTCTTGAAAGACGTGAAGTAATTGTGTATTTGAGCCACACTGAAAGCATTATTAAACAGTAGTAACACCTTTTGAACAGAACAGCCGGATTCCATAGTAATATAAATATTTCTTTCATAAAAGCTAGCTACTCTCTTTTATAATCCTCAAAGTTATTTCAACACATCTGTAAAACTGAACACTTTTATCTTTTATGTTAAGATCTCAGTTTACGTATTCAAATTTCACTAACATTTAAACATGCTAGATTAATTCATCTTTTAATAACTGCAGCAAAAATGTTTTATTACAGAATTGGTGTTGGCTGGATTTTGATTTCTTTAGATACTGAATAACTGGCAACTGTATCAACTTTTAGACTTGATGTGTCTGCAGTGAATAGTTAGTGAATGAATAAAATGGCGAAGTACTACTTTTACATGCCATAAAAAGGTCTGTATGTCTAAAAAATGGTAAAACACACAGTTTCAGTCTTCCTGAAAGAAAACAGCAGAAGAGCTGGTATAATCCAAGGAAATTATGAATATGAAATGCCATGGCAGTATCATGTCCTGTATAACTGTATGGCTGGACTACTTTACAGGTAGAATTTCTTCTTATAAAAAAAATGCAAAAGAATTTAAGTCATACATGACTGTGATTCCTACATTATGGAATAGTTAAGATTTTTTTTTTCAGGTTCAGATCTTGGGGATTACAGGTTGTTGAACACTTTGATAAAAAAAAAAAAAAAAAACCTTCTGTAATTATGACAGTTTGTAAACCAGTTTTCAATTAAGTTTTATTTTAACTAAAATTTAAGCTTAGAAAAATAGAAAACTGCACATGTCACTATTAAGGGATTTTCTTGCTCAGAAAAGTCAAGCATTATCCAGGAAAAGACTAAGGAAACATTTTTCTTATGGATTAACTCTACAACACACTAGGGCTTGGCATGCTCTTGCTCATTAAGTGTGAGATTCTAAAAACAATTGCAAAAGGAAGGTATGTTACAAGCATTCAGGTATCACTAAAAGAATGGAAATTCTAAAGAAAAGCTGATTATCTTAATCTTCTTTTAGAGGAAAGATGCCTTAGAGTAGCTGGGACTACCTCAAATAGCAGTTTATGGAAAAAAATATGCCTTTAACTTTCCCTGTTTACACCATATCTTCATATTAACATGTTAAGTGTGTACAAGGCAGGAAATTCCATGGAGATAATTTCATCATATAGGAATAGAAAAAAAATGAGTCTTAAAGGCACTCACTTAAAAGGCACCTTTATGTAATCCCCTTAATAGTCAGCCGTTACTTACTTTGTTAGTTATTACATCAAGCTCAATAATGCATCCTGGTCGAGCAGTAGATTGTTGGCTCACAATGTTAAACACTTCCCCAATAAGCTTCTGAAATAGAACAAAATGAATTAAGAATTAGTACCTTCTTTTTTTATCAGACAGAAGGAAAATGCAGTGATGTACAATATACTGATTTCATTTTGTTGTTGGTATAATTTGTAATAGTTTTCTTCCTGTTGTCTAGTTGGCATTTATGAATAATGCAGCATTCATCAAGACGTTTGCACTGCTCTAAGCCTGAAGCTACTCATGGGAAGAACACACTAATTTTTATGGAAACTAGATGTTGCGTATTTAGAGCACTTTTGTTTAAAGCTTCAGGTTTTGTCACAACATAAGGGAAAAAAAAAAAAAAAAAAAGCTATGCAGTTTATACATAAACTGAATGCTCCATTGATTTTTGCTGAAACATTTACAGTCGTTCCCACAGTGGATTGTTTAGACTGATCTGAATGCTGCCAGACCAGCTATAGTATAAAACCTTAGAAAAAATGGCAAAGCTTGTTTGCTTATACAATATAGTTGCAAGGCCTTTTTTTTTTTTTTCTTAGAATTGCAGAATTGAAAGATCGAGAAGAAAAAATAGGTTATAAAAAACAAACAAACAAAACAAAAAACAAAGAGCAAATATTACCCTTTACAATAACTTGTCTTGATTTACCTCTTATCCAGCGTCTCTGCCCTTCCTCATATACAGGGGTAACTAAGTGGATATATCTAACTCCTGCTTTTCTGCCACTTCCCCTTGACTTTCCTCTTACTAAAAATACAAGAAAAGAAATCCCATTTTTTATTCCCCCACTTATTATGGGTTGGGAAACTTGTCAGGGAAATTTTGTTTTAGGCCATCCACCTTGTCAGCTAACACTCGCAAGCAATTGCTACAGAAAACTTACAGACGATTCAGGGTCAGACAGTTCATCCAGAAGTTTTCGTGCATCTACAACAGCTTGATAGAGTCTCAGGTTTTTGCCATCAGATGCAACAAAGCAAGCACTAGCAGAATTACAGTATGTACCTATTGGAAAACACAAAATACAAATTGTAGGGTTTAAAAAAAAAAAAAGTGTCAGTACTTCCTCCACAAGTCATTTGTTCAAATGGCATGAGAATCTAAGCGAACAGCTTTCAAAAAAAAAAACTGAAGCAAAGTGACTAAGAAAACATGTGAATCAAAACACCACTATTTAGAAATTGAAATAACTTCTTTCTGCCCATAGCTAAAACTCCTCAGAAAAGTTAATAATCTAAGCAGAATTCATATGTTTACAAATATTATTTGCTCACACATGCAAAAACAAGGCAGTATTACTTATAATGGAATGCTGCCCTTCCTTACCATAGTTATGTTCTCATCACTATCACTGTAACTCTAAGGAGATACTCAGAATGGCTAGCACTAGCTTCAGGACTCTGATTTCTCTATGCTCTAACAGGCAATTTGCAGTAGGAATCTAACATAAGCTCCTCAAAATAGCGCTCTCTCTTCCCTTGTTCACGTTCTCTAGAGACTAGACTCTTTAGATAAAATTAACCTGGATGAAAACTCTCATCTCCTCCTGTTAAAAGTGCAGGTATCAAAGTGGGGAGAGAAAATTATTTGTTCTAGTGAATAGTATGGTCTCAAAAAATACAAGAAATGAGCATCTTGTTTCTCTACTGTGTACAGCACTAACCTGATGCAACAGTTTCTATTTTGATGTGGGCTTTTCTACTATAGTAGAAGAGGCAAACCACTACTTAATTGTGCCTGGAAAACTTGGTGGGATTATGACAGCAGAGAATGTTACTGTGGGATCAGAGATGAGAGAATTCTTTTTTAGTGAAATTATTAAACATACTTACACTTTTTTTTTATTTTTTTTTTTCACATTGCACAAAATCTCTGGCAGCTATTTAATCATTGCAAAGGCCAGACTGACCTTAGCATAATAAAACCCTGGTATTATTAGTATAAGATTTAATAATGCTATATTCACTATGCAAAAGACATTTTTAGTATTGTACACAAAGATGATGATAGCAAGAGCATATTTTTGATAATTCAAAAATAAATATCTGAGTGGCTGAATAGATTAACATTTGTGGAGATGATTTCCCTAACTGTAACAGAAAGCATTGAACCTAAATACAAGCCTTAAATATTGCTGTAGGGCATTTTATTAGATATTGTACTGACTAACTTCTATAAAATGTTGTTTCTAGTTCTGTAAAATTAAGGTAGTCTACTTTCTAAAAACATTCAAAGTTCCCGCTGGGCTTTTGTAAATTGCTAATGGCCAGAAGAATTTCAGTAGCTTTTCAGGATCTGCAAAGTAGAGCTCTTGACCAGGATGCGGGTTAGCCAGTGGACTAGAGAATTTGATATCGTAAACGTTGGTCTAAAAACCATTCCCACTGAGTGGGAGGTTCAAGCGGTGCATGTAACAATTCTGTTCAACCTCTGTCTCCACCACAACCGTGTATGGATACCAAGGCCGACACTTAGGCCACGGACCACAGCTCTGCGACCCGCAGAGCTGCCACGACGCTGCCCTCCGCCCAGAAGCTCCGAAAGATGTCGCCTGCTTGTTCTGTTTGCTATGAGTGATGACTGAGAAAAACGGGAGCGTGATTGCTTGCCCACACAGGCAAGTTGCTGAGTGTCAGCTGATCTCTGGTAACGACGAACATACTTTTTGCCCGCATTAAACATACTAATTTAAAGAATTTAAGGTAGCTTAGCATCAAGTGAAATAAGAAAGCTTGATTTGCATAATACAAGGAAATTACTGGTAAGCTACTATAAATACACTACAAATACTTTGGCAATTTATTTTAACAGATTAATTCTGATGAATATGACTCCTAGTGTCAACTCTATAAAGAAAGAGGCTAAAATACTCACCAAGACAATAGCTGGGAATAAGTGTTGGAAGCCAGGCTACATTAGAGAAAGCGGAGGTATGAAGAGAGTTAATTCGAGCCAATTCAGATACTCCTCCAGTATAAGACAAAGGTCCTATAGGGTCTACACGCCACAGAATCAGCTCGCTATAGATGGCGTTTGGATCATGGAATGTACGGGTTGCTGCATTTCTGAGTTGCTGCCTAGAAGAACCTTTCACGTGTTTAGCAGGATCCATTATTCTGTTCTTTCTGTCAGAGTCCCAAGAACTGTCTGATTCAGGAGTTAATAGAGCATTATGATGAGAGGATGTTAAAAGCAATGGTAAAACAGAATGGCAAGCTAGATCATTAAGATGAAAACGGTGACCGCAGTACCTAAATTGATGTGATACAGTTAGCACAGTGGTAAAAGCTGATTTATCAGCAAAAGTAACTGCCCACTGGTTTAGAGATCCATCTATATGCTTGGAAATCATCATTACTACAGGAGAGATTATATTCACATTTGCGCTATCTTGGGCAAAGCCTGGTCCATTATTTACTAGTGTCTTATCTGGAAAGTCCACTGTCTTCTGATATACAGCATTACTGACGTCTTTTGCAAAGGCAGGGCAAGCATACATCATGATGTTCTTGCTAAGGGAACTAGCATCTCCCGATGGAAATGCAACAGGAATCCTAGACGAGAAGGAAACCTATAAAAAGAGAAAAATAACAAATATGTTAAAATGTTACAACCCAGTGTAAGTATCTGAATAAATGTTAGCTTTACCAATAAATGTTACTTTTTGTTTCACAGGATACACTCAAATTCAAGCAGAAGCTTAAACAGAAAAGGTACAATGACTGTTCATTAACATAATAAATAATAATTTCCAATATACAGCACCTGAACTTGTCGAAAAATGCCTGGATTGTATTCGTCTAGGTATTTCACATGCCACACCAAAAATGTACCATCAATAGGATGGATAGTAAAAAGCATATCTGGATTTTTATTCCATTCAGTTAGAAGCAACTCAATTTTCCTATCTAACAATACTGTTGGAAGAGGCATGCGTGGGCCTGCTGGTAGAGAGGTTTTTGGGCTTCCTTCTTTTTCTCCTTCTTCATGTTCTGAAGAGCCTGTACCAGTCCCTGTCTCAGATTCTCTGTCTATAGACAACTCTGCAACAGGAACAAAAAATATCTGTGTTATCCATCACAAAAAATTCGCTATGATAGTTTCTATTCTAAACAATACAATGCTTTTTAATCTGCTTATCATGCTACCTGATTAGAGCATTCACTGCAAATTGAGAGAACAAATGTCCTTTTCTTGTCTACCCATATATCAATATAAGGCTCTGGTCTTTGAGTGGTGCTTCTACCTATGCAACACTACTACTAATAAATATAACCAAAAAAATCCATACACTTAAAGCAATAACATGATTATGTTTGATTATTCTGGGCAAGTATATAATAACGTGTATTTTATCTGAATGCTGTTTGAAAAGTAATACTTTTTCAATTTATTAGGAAAGTAATAATGAAATATGCAGTATGTGATGATTGATAAAGTTGTATGTTTATGTAGACAGTAAGAATTACAACACACTTAACTACTGCATAACTGAGATGACCTAGATGATCAAGATTTTAAGAACTCTGGCATAATAAATGTCACAATACATCATCAACTTTCTACCACTGATCAGTGTTACTGCTTTCTGTAAAATGATTACATGTTCTTAGATGATTCTTCATTCTTAGCTTTGAGGAGATAAATAAATGCACAAGAATCCAAAATTTTAAATGAATAGGTTTTGACTCCCTTAATAAAACCGAAGGAATATGTGTTACTCGGTAAGTGACACTCCTGCAACAATATAAAATATTTCGGGATGACAAATTTCCCATCATTATTTTCAAAACATGTCTGTATGTTGTTTTGTAGATAGCTACAGATGAGATAGTTGAGATAGTGAGGTGATCTTTAAGGTGTTAACATGTAAATCTCTCTGCTGTAAACACTGCAGCTGCATTAAAACAGAGCTATGTCCAACGCTTCGAAAGCCTGGCATAAATTCAGGCTTCAATACTGACAGTCAGATGGTAAGGTCAATCAAGAGTATGGCTTATTTCCAAAATGAAAATCAAAAGCTATTATTCTTTTCTACTGAGTATATCACCACTGCCTTCCAACAGAGCGTATATCACAAGAGTTTCTCATGCCTGCAAGTGATTATAGCAGACATAATTGCAACTATAAATGGCAAAATAAGTGATACAATGTTAGATATGGTTGACAGAATAAATCTTGTGCTTGTAAATCTCAAGATTACTAACCGTGATCAAGTTTCATATGTAAACCTCTCTCTTTTTCTTCCATTTCTTCTTCTTCAACTTCAGCATCATCAATATCTTGTTCTAGTTGTTGTTCAGAAAGTTTTCTGAGATGTTGCATAAATACTTCAATAGATGTTGTAAAATTAAATTCTTTATTATTCAGCCAGTGAACAACAAAGCCTCCATTTCCTTCATCTATATTAAAAGCTGTTCCACCCAAGACTGATGGAATATCTGTGGATAATTTTAAACAAATAAAAAGATATAGATATAGATATACATATAGAGATATATATAGATATATAATGCATACATATAGCATTCTTTCAATCACCAGTATTTATTTAAGCCAAGCAAAAACAATGCACGTCTGAGTTCTCTTTAGTTTTTTCCATGTTTTGCAATTATAATGTTAATAGTTTAGTAAATGGTTATACTTCACCTGTGTTAGGGTTGATGCTTGCTGCTATATGAAAGTGCCCAAGTGCATTTGCATGATGTGAAATGTGACGCTGAACTTCATGAGTACCCTGTTGGTCAGGCAGTACATCTGTGTGGGTAACGAGAACTGAAGATCTCCTTTGTCCTTTTCTCATATTTTTCAAATGGTGAATTGTCTGGTATAGTTAGAGAAAAAAAAACAACATATTTTAGTATACTAAAAAACAAAACAAAACAAAACAAAAAAATCATAGGATAAAAATGTACATTAATGTGAAATGTAAAGCTTTATAATTTCCTTCTGCCTAAAGAATGAATGAATGCTTGTTTCAAAATGATTATTTCAAAAGGAATTACAAAGAAATTATTAACACTTGTGCACTTCAAATCTGACCGCTTCAGATCTAACAGTGCCTCCCAACAGGATCTTGAAAGATGCTTCTAGTATCTGCTCCCAGAAAAAAAAATCAGAGCTTTTTGGAATAACATGACTAACAAGGATTATAACCCCAAAGTAGTACACTTTACAATATTATTTAACAATATGTAGTTTTTGTGCAACTGGGCTTTTTTATTTTAATGAAGTTATAAATGTCTTTGGCTTTCAGAGTAGTTACTGAGTGTATGGAGAGCCCATAGGAGCCCTAAAGCCCAAACAGTAAAAATTTGGACTAAAAGCTTTTTTTTTTTTTTTCCCTCCCTGAAAACCTAATAGAGTTGACAGACTATAAGACTACGACCATGAAACTCAGCTACAGCCACCTTTTGGAAATGCAATGATCAAATCAGATAATTGATTCACAGAAAACAGTTTATTTACCAGTTCCAATGTTTTTATAAGCACAAGCTCTCAGTCCCTATCAGAAAGCAACCATCCCTTACTATTCAAAATTAAACATCTTTTCTTCCCAACACTATTAGTTGGCTATATAAAAAGAGGTTTCTTCTGAGTTTTAAGAATGCAGAGTTTGTTTTAAAATTTGAAAATCTCTGGCTTCTTCAGTTGCTAATAGTAAACTTTAAAAACGGTTTGAAATAACTCAGATTATTCTACCATGCTAATAAGAACTAGATAATACATAATTTCATGGTTGTACATCATTTACATATTTACATAAGTTTAGAATCATGAAATAAAAAGTTAACAAAAAGTCAGTATTTACTTGTACCTCTAGTGCATGCTGTATTTTGTCTTTTTGCTTTCCAGAATGAGAAATGCTGCTGCTAATGCTGGAAGTGCTGGTTTCACAGATCTGCTCACCCAGAAGAGTATCCTCTGGCAACAACGTCTCTGCCCACAGCCGACAGATGCCATCGTGACATGATGTAAGCAGCACATTACAAACTAAACCCCTGAAGACAGACATGACATAGCAAGGTTACCTCATTAAGTTAACTTAGGTACAGGGATACCATAGAAGTTATGAGAATATACAAATATTTAGCAGTTACAAGTGTTTCATACAAATTCCTGCCTATCACATAATTAAGAGGTTTTATTTCATCAGAAACTTTTTGGTATGTTGATACACTGACTACTGGCAAAAATGCAATTGAATATAGAATGGCTATTACTTGATAAATGAAACATTATTACAAAACTGAAGTTATAAAAATGCCTAAATTATTTGATTTGTAAGATTATGTGAAGAATAAATAACGGTTACTAAATCCTGAAAAGTGAAGCTTAAAAATTAATTTATAAGACCGTATATACAATGAGACTCAGAAAACAGCTCTTTAATTGCTTACCATTTTAACACATATTTCCAATGCAACATATGTTATTCTTGAATAATATTCAGTGAAGACAAAGCTTTGTATTCATGCTTCCCAGCATAAGTGGAAGGTGATTTAAAATCATACAACAGATTCAACATAGATTTAAAAAGTCAAAATGTTAGCATGACTGTAACTATTCTACAGGATATTCCAGAAGCAAATGGGTAGATGGCCATACGCCTAACTTTTCAAAAGGATAATCAGAGCAATCTAATCATGTTCTTCATGGTCAGACTTTAAGTGGCATGCTAAAAAGACTTAAAGGTTTGAGTTAAAAAAACAAACAGACAAAAAACTTTCAAACCTGGGCATATACTTGCTAATGTTACGCCATGAAAATCCTGTCACTGCTCGAGGATGGGCCAAATAGACAAATGAGAAGAGGACAGCTCCTGAGCACTTTTTCTTTTCTTCACTCTCTTGGGGCAGAAGAGATGACTTCCAGCCAGTCATAGGATACCAAACCTTTAAGAGGCAGTCATTCTAGGTAAAGCACAAAAAACCCACATGGAATTAGGCAACCATAACTAAAAACGTCACTAAAGAAAATCTCAAATAATAAGGAAACTAGTATCCAACTTCGTGTTGTTGAAATTACATGAATTACATGAAAACATGGCATTATATACCATGAGATGGTAATTTAACTTAGCTCAGACTACTACAGAATATATGCCCCAGGAGTATTCTACAGTATTTATTTATTTTTGTCAAACAAACCTACACATCTCAAATGCTTATTTAGTTATTCTTTTTTGTTCTTACCTTTCCAGCCGTTGCAAAGTATTCACCATCAGGCGACCATGCCATCGAATGTACTGATACTGCAGTCCTAAAGAATACGGCAGTTTTAAATCGTAAGTAACATATTATTCTCTAGTATTTTCTATGCAGTTGATTCAGTATTAGTGTGTGCTATTTAAGTGAAATGTATTGGGATTTTATCGTTGTACTTTAAGCATACTTTAGAAATAGCATAAACATAAAAATTATTTCCTACAACAAGACGAAATACTCAGTATTTTCCGACTGTTTTCCTCACAGAAAAGCAGGTCATAAAATAAATTTTTCTAAACATCGCAAGCCTGGGCTGGATCTGATGAGATCAAAGTGAAGTGTTTCCATCTGCTCCCCTATGCCCAGTAAAGCCAAAAGAAATGACAGGAAAAAATGGAGGTGAAGTTCTTTTAGATTATTTGTGATACTATTTGTCTGTGCCTAATGTTTTGGAGTCAACTGTCTGAAATAAGAGCAGTCTACACAGCATTTGTGGGTACAAAATCTAACACAAAACAAAACAGGTTCACAGCCTGCTCCTTCCCAAGTCTTTGTATCTATACAAATGGCTGATTGTGAAGCACACGGGTCTCGCCCAGAACGGAGGAGACAGAGTTTCAGGACCCTCTTCCCAAGATTCAGGAAGCTGTCCTCTTCTTTACTACAGTAGCATGTTTGCCCACTAGCTCTCTTCTGTTCAGTCTTTCATCCGGTATCTCAGCGCTACTTTCAAAAATGAGATTAAAAGAATAAATTGGATGGATTTATAGTGTGACAGTTTGGGTACGCCTTTGACTAAGGTATTTGGTGATAGCAGGTCACTCTTGAAAAATATGGATTTTTGTTTGGAATAAATTACATTGTTTGAAGGATACTATATATAATCATATGATATTTTAACTTGTTAAAAAGCACATTTTAAAATGTATTTTTCTTCAGAGGAGATACTGTTGATATATGAGATGGTAGTACAATCTGTCTTAAAATGAAAATCATCTCACTTGCATTGCCAGACACATTTCCAATCATTTAGAACAGGGAGAACTTTATCATCTTTGAGCTGATTTTCAGGATCGTCTTCATCTTCTTCTAGAATGTCACTAGATGGTGGGGCCCACAGTTGCAAATAGTCAGTTGCTGTCAGCAGCCTATTACCTGAAAATGATTAATATGAAAGCTGTGAATCCAAGATAATGTATGTGTATTGAAAGATTAGGCTTATTCTCATATTTTGTTGAGAATTATTAAAAACCAGTTATAAACTTGATCTATAAAGTCTATTTTTAATTATGATAGGAGATTCAATCATGTCATAGAGCTGTTTTTAAATTTACAATGCCTTTTAAGAAAGAGAGTCTTATTTTTAGCATTCCTCTTTTAAGGTGACTTCAAACGGTAAATCACACTTAATGAAAGTTACAGACACTAAATAGCCACTCACATCTCAAAAACTTCTCATTCTTAGACATGTTAGAAACATCTTTTTTCTTTTATGTTGTTGACTTAACTTGTGACAAAATTGTATTTATCTGATTATTATTGGCAATTTCAAGTCAGTTAGCAATTTAACACTGTAATTCCCAAACTAAAATCTTACAGAAAACACTCAAACACGTGGCATAGCATCCTTACAAATGCTACCTTCAAGCACTTGCATGCCTCGCATTTCATGCGACACTGCTTGAGAGTGATTCATTTAAAATTCATGCTTCCACTCTCAATTTAAAAATTAGTGTGTTCAAGTTCTACAACTACAAATGTTGAATAAATACTTCACGGAAGTTTCACATTACCTTGAGGATCCCATGCTAGGTTGTAAGTCATAGAACTGAGGAAAAATTGCCCCGTTTTAAGCCACTGACACTTTAGTTGCTGTAGTTTAAAAACAGTAAAGGATTAATTCTCACATCAACAGCAAAATCCAGAAGTATCAGTATTTCTTTCTTTCTTTCTCTATTGCTAGTAATGCTGTTGCAAACAAATTCAGGACTCCATAGCAGATAACTGAATCAAGTTTTCTTCAAATGTTTTATAAAACATGTGCTAAAATGCATCACAGAGGGTCCTGAGAATCAGAACTGGACTTATCACACATACAAATATCTCTCTAGCTTATTTTAACTAGTTGAATTGCACATCTATAACATAAGGGATTGCAGCATAGATGCTACAGGGGATTGCAAAGCCCGCTTGAGATTGTTGTTAGCCCTGGAGCACTTGGCCACAGCTGTGCTCTTAATACTAGCCTGATTACACGCACACAAGAGCAAGGTACAGCTCTGCACTACAGATCTCACACTCCTTAATAAACATCAATTTGTCACCATGTCACTCTCGCATGCGATTCAAGAACAAAATATTGTTGTGAGCTGGGGAGTGCAGTCCTCAGTTTGATTCGTATAATGGAAGTTCTCATCCACATGGTTTTACTATGGATGGTGGAAAATATTTCTCCATTAGTCTTTTGTGTGTTGACATAATGTAGCAGGAAAAGGGGCAGAAATACTTTTACCTCTTCAGAGAGCCTAAACTGAACTACAGCTGTGAAACAAATACTTACGCAATTCCTTTTATGAGAATTTATACCAAGCGGTTCAAAAATGCAAACAGCATTTCCATATGATGCTGCAATCTGGAAAAAAAACCCCGAAGAATCAAAATGTAAGGTTAGGAGGTAAGTGTAGCTACTCCTTAATATTGTAAAATACCAAAAGAATTTCCTGTACCATTTCTATGTGCAGTTAATTAAAAAAGTAAAATCTGCATGAAAGTCATTCATTGCACTATATGCATACTTTCCAAAGAAAGCTGTAAAACATACACCTCCCAATAAGCCCCGCTTTATGATTTTAACCCTAAGAAGGGAAGGCATCTCATCCAGTAGGATATTCACTGCCCATCATCTCTAACATAAGGTAACTGCTGTTAATGCCTAGGGAAAGCTGATGTCTTCACTGCTTCGGGTCATCCTGCCTACTTCTCAGTTAACTCATAAATTAATTATTATTGTCTATGTCTCAGTGTGATCCCAGATTACATTTCCTACCACTGAATAATAATTACCTGAAAATGGGAACAAATTCTATTTTGATCTGTTAAATACATTTTGAAGGGTGACAAATAACAAGATGGAAAAACTGAAGTACAAGTGGATCCCTCAATTTCTTTCACCCACTTATTTTATGCAAAGCTGCATATACAAAAAGGTCTTTTATTAAGAATTTATTTGCTCATGTTCCCAAACCTCATATGTTTACAAGTACTTTTGACTATCTTTTGAATTCTTTCTTCTTACTTAAAAGATTTTAAACGAAAATCTATTTTGCATTCAGATTCTGGTCTCCCCAGTACAGAGATAAAGTGAAAGTTGCACCACATTTCTTATGAAATCTAATTTCCTCTTCATAAGGGAGAAGAAGAATTACAATTGCAACAACACAGCTAGAAGAACAGACCATGAGTTCACAGTCATGACTCACAGGATCTTCCAGGGGTTGCATCCTGATCTTGCTATCATTAATAGCATTTACACATTAAGTTACTGTTTAGTTATTTCATTTAGATGCATTTCTTTTTTTTTTTTAAGTTAATACCCATTTACTAAAATCCTTACCCTGCCTTGTCTTTGGGAGCACTCCACACAGCTGACTTGGATGTTTCCATGCTTAGCACCAGGAATAATTTGCACACATTCAAAGTCATTCGCCAGAATAACAATATCACAACCAGAACCATAGGCCTGAAATAATTATTAAAAGAAATACAATAAAAAGTATTAAACAAATCTAACTAAATATTTTAGAATTATTTTCTGCAAGATCTATGAAAGTGTTGAAGTCTCAATCTCCATTTAAACAAGAAATGAGTTTTATGTTACTACAAAGAGGGTTTATTCCTCCTTAGCAATGAGGAATCCTTCTTGACTGAAGCAGTAGAAGCAACAAGTAAATGAGTTATTCTACAATTTCCTTCAGCCTCCCCCCTGCTTTTTTTTTTTTTTTTTAAGAAAAATACATGCTTACTTTCTGGGGTGTTTGTTGGTTTTACAAAGTGTGTTTTATTATAAGGATGTGAAACAACAAAGAAAAATTTATACTGGATATATTTTATCTAGCACAACACAAACAACAGTTTAAAGTTTCTTGAGAATATGTTACAGAGCAATTATAACTTGCAACACTTCTTCTTGGCAGGAAACATATGCACATCTGCCAATTTTTCACCTGTCCTGGTATACCATAATTTTCTAAAAACTTTAATCACTCCAGATGATCTGTTCTACTGAACTCCCACATTTTAGTTTAGAAATCCCTTTTTTGCACCAATCTTCTACTGAAATGTTTACTGAAAAGTAAACATAATTTTAGGCAGGAGTCTCTTTCCTTAAAGTAAGTTTTCCATTGAGTCCAATGCAGTAGACAGAAATCTTTGCAACAGTTTAAATGAGTAAGGAATGTGCCAGCTCTCAACAGTTAGTTTTAGATGGTATAAAATTGCATTCTCAGGCTGACTTGTTCCCTGCTTCTTTCACAAAAATCTCCATACTACTGAGTCCTCTTCTTAAAAGCTAATTGTAAAAAAAAATGTAGATAGCGTTTTTATTAAGAAATATGTGAGAAGTTGTGTGCACTTACATTTATCTCAGTTCTACGCTACATAGCTTCTACTCTGGAAGTTACAGGATTAATGCTCCCTGATGACCACACAGTCCCCTAAAATAAGTGTAAGATAATCACTGGTATGAGGTTAGAGAGCTGAAATGCCATGACCTCTAATGTCTATATCTGATTCTTCTGGGAAGAAACAACAAATGAGGAAAAGTGAAGAAGGCGGCTTAATTTAGTACAAGTATAGTTGCTGATAAAACCAAAAAGGTACAGTAATGTCATCAGCAAAGCAATTAACTTCACATCTCAGAAAATACCATGGCTGAGGTAAATTACTCAATTTCTTCACAGGTACACCTGAAGGCCTTTTCTTGTTTTAACATTTCCTAAAACATTATTTTGCTTGGGATAAACAGAAACTTTGGATTTTAATAGAGTCACAACTCTGAATATAAATCTTGTTATAAATCTTATACAGCTGTCAAATAATTGAAGAATCATAGACTGTGTAAACTGCTGTAATGCACGATCTTTGCTTTTAAAAGAAAGAATTGTGTGATTTCAGCTGAGAATAGAAAGTCTCCTAAATCAAGAACTAGAAAAAAGTACTCAAAAACAGTGAGACATCAGAAAGTAAAACCATGATGAAAAGTTTTGCAATTAGTTTTGATGAAGCCATATGTTCACTGCATTCGCATAAATAGCCTATTGCCAGCAAAATAATTAAGCTCTGTCCTTGTAAAGAAACTTATAAGAAAAATAATTGTTCCTGTTCCTCTTTTCTCTTTGTTATGCATTTAAACTTTGTTGCACCACTGGATATCCACCACACAATCATTAACCAGGAATGCAGCCTCATGTGCTTATGGATTTCACAATCCAAAGAAATTTAGTGTCAATATCTATGGACGTTTTTCATCCAAACATATTCTATTTTTTGTGAATATTATTATCACAGCTGTACATGCATGTGGAGTGCTGTGGTCCCATGTACAGCTAAGGGCTGATCTGAAAACACAAAGGCCAGTCTCATGTGTTAAGAGCTGTAGCACTCAAGTACGCAAAGCAGCCATACAATTGCACACACAGAAATGCAAGCTCAGTACAGAGTGCAGACTGTCTACAACATCTCCAAAGCCACCTTAAAAAAAAAAAAAAAGACAGTTTTGTCTTACTGAGTCTTTAAGCCTGTGACTGTTGCTCTGGGAAGCTAGGAGGAACTGATACTGGAGTTATTCACAATGCAAACAGGAAAGAAAAACCCCAACCAACAAAAGCTGGTTACAGGGAGATTATCTATGTAACAGAATACCCTAACTGCTTAAAGATTAGGCTCTCCAACTATCAGAACCAGTTTGGAAGGGAAAAAATTATTATTAAACCAGAATAGATTTTTTTCCAGAAAGTGGGAGAGAGAGATGAGATTGTGAAGATTTAAGTTTTTACAGTGAAGGGAAAGGCTGCTTGTTTTGTTGTTCTGCTTTTTATATTTTTTTTTTTGCAGAAGAAAGGCTATCAAAAGTGTGGAATTCCAGACAGGCCAGCAGATGTTCACAAGCAGGAAGGAGAGACCAGGATATGAATGCTCACAGATTGGCAGGAGAATAAAAGAAGGTCCTTCTGTTCCAATAATTCAGCCAGGATTCTAATGTTTACAAACAACTGATTTTCCTACTACTTAATGCAAAAGGTGAGCAATCAACACAGCAAAGAACTGAAAAACTTGTTTGCCTTCAGTTCCATTTCAGCAGGCAGTCTGCCTCATAACTACTAAGATGGACCTATTAAAGATGCAATTTAAATCATTGCTAGATAGTTTAAAACAAAACAAAAACAAAAACTCACGGATTGAAGTGGATTGTGCCTTAAACTACCCTGTTTATTGATTGCCAGTATACAACTTCACATGCTAATTTATAATTTAATTGCAATTTAACTGCAATCCTATCAGGAAGGGATATGAGTGCATAACACAGAAATAATACAAAGAAAGACCAGGGTTTCTTACCTTTAATTTCATTATGCTTACTGTTTTTAAACTTGTGTGCATATATATAGTTGATTTTATACTTCTGTATTATATATTTGTTGACTGAAGCAAGGGGATTTAGTATCTTGTTTAGTATCTCTTCTCTTTTACTCTATCCCCACTTCTTACAGCAGCAAAGGAGTATTCTTCTGACTAACTGTACTATGTAGCATATTTTAACAAAGTAAAAGGGTGGTTTACAGTAGAAAATGTATACTTTGTTGGAAGGATCACCAAGATGTAGAGATCTCTTCCCTAAGTTAAATCTTATTACTGCCACTTCTGTTCTTGCTTGCCCCCCCTTTTGACACTGCACCAGCAATTGACTCAGCGCACCTAGGTGCCTTATGCCAACATGGAAGATTTAATCCATTAATGACCTCCAGCTCTGGATTCTTCACCTAAGAGCTGTCTCTTGGTTATGGGGTTATTTTCTTAGTGTCAATGTTTATTTTGAGGTTGTTTCTTAGTTATTAAGAGTTATACATTAGTTATACATTTAAAGTCTATATATGAAGTATATAATTTTAAAACTTAAATTTACTTTCAGAAGTAAATTTATTCTGATCTTACTATTAAGAAAACCTGTCCTTCTCTCTCTTTAGAATACATGTCCATTTTCTTGCTTGTACAGTCTCCAAAATTTTAAAAACTGAAAAGGACAACATATTTTTTTCTGCATTGATACTCCCACATTTCAGGTTACATGTCTAAATACAAGTTTCCCACTTTATAACTTTTATGGAAAATCTCTGATAAGGCCAGAGAGTAACATCTTTCATTGAACAAAACACAAACATTTTCTATCAAATCCTCTTTTTACTTTGTTCATTTATTCAGTGGTAATACAGTAGGTGCATCTTACACTGACAAATAAAAAAGAAGCATTGTAGTGGTAGTTCCTTCTCAAGAACTCAACCGACAACATTTTCTGGAAAATCATATCACCACAGCTCTCTTGCTACAAGAATAGTGGCTTCACTATTTGTGGCAGCAGAATAACAACCTGCACAGCCTGGCAAGAAGAATGGAGGAAAAGAAAGATGGAAAATAAGATGTTGAAATACTGTAATGGGGGAGGACCGTAGAAGTACGACTCATATGGAGTATCTGCCAACCTCCATTTCTAATGTCACTGATTACTTCAAAGAGAAAATTAAATAGAGTTGCAAGACTGCCAGAAAGCAAGAATGACTTGCAAGATCCATAAGCAACTAATAAGCTGCAGCTTGCCAGTGGCAGACCACTGAAGTGAGCAGTGACAAAGCCCTACCTCAATGCAAGAGCTTTGTCTGTGAAGAAGTAGAGATTGTGACCCACACCGTATCAGTTAGTTTATGCTATATTCTCAGGTGTTAGACAATATGAAAGCAGCATGTGCATAACACATGAGATCATCTAAAACTTCTAGCACTCCTTCTACATAGCAACATTTATCGCTAAGTTTCTGGCTTTGGTGAGCTGGGGCCAGTAAACAGAAATTTCTATGCTTCCCAATAACCAATGACAACACCTGCATTCTGAAATACTTCCAAGCCAAATACATCCAAGCCCCTCTTCTAGCATGTACCTTTAGAACAGATTTTCCTAAATTGACATTCAATGTCATGAATGTGTGCTTTGTAAAGTTTTTTTTTTTTTTAAGCTCAACTCTGAGCACTTTTTAACTTCTGTAAACTCTTTTGTTAAACATGGTGAACAGTATTTGCTGAAATGAGACATGAAGCCCTACTTAAAAGCAACTTGAATAGCACACAGAATTATTACCAGAAATGACAGAACTAAATCTTGTGTCATTTAGTACTTGAACTCTTTCCTTCTGCTGTGTCCTATCTGGAGCTCGAATTGAGAGAGACTAGAGAGACTGCTCGGTTAGGCACTATCAGCTATTTTGCTTCCAGTCACACTTCAAACACTTTTTTTTCCTGTTTACTACCCCCTCTGCTAGACTGGGTACAACACTGCTACAATATTCATGAGCCAGTTCATTAACCAAACACCTCTTGCATTACATTTCTTATTTGGGACATACAAAATATATGTCGAGATTGTTGTGAACAAATGTGGGAGCATAGGGAGGAAAGGACACCGCGTGTGTTTTGGATAGAGACATACAAAAACTTTTTAAGTTTACGAAAGCCTTCATAAACTCTAGCAAGCAGGTTGCCAGAGACTGCCATTTGTGCAAATATTCATTTTATAGAGGCACTAATATTTTTAGCAAGTAAAAATATAATAGCAAAATTATTTCTTTTCCCTTTCTCATTCTCAGAACACCTACATGACTTCTGAAACTTGAAAAAAGTCCAGCTGCACAGAACATATCTTAGCTGTGACTGCACTAACTTGGAACTGATAACACTGGCTGTATCCCCAGCAAGGAGATCTTTAAACTAGCCAAGAGCAAACCATGAGGAAAGGAAATGATGAAGAGGAACCAGAGGACTGAGCGGGCCAGAAGAAGATGCCCTTCACTCAGAATCCTAAGATCACTGGAACTGGACATCTAAGTAAGTTCATCTTAAGAAGACATTTTCCCCAGGAAAAACTATTAGCCACTGAATACACATATTCCAGTCACTATTCTCCTGCTAAGTAGAAGTTTAACATGAGTGATTGAGACGCTATTGCAATATCCTTCTGATCAGAGCATTTTCTTTGCACAAAGACATATTTTCATGTCCACATGATGGGTTATAGTAATTTTGAAGTAGTTCTCACATATATTTTAAATGAGTGGCCTTACACAATGGTTCCCCAGCCCCAGCCTTACTGCGCACATACTGTGTGGACCCCCTTAGCCACCTGCCATTTTACTGCTCTGCCTCCAGCTGTGTTACTGCTGAGACATGGTAGGTCTTAAGCGCACGTCTGTAGAGTCAGCCATCACAAATGCAGATGCTGTCCTGCCTAAACTCCTTCAGGATCTAAGTCAAAGCTATTGATCCACACAGCTCAGGGAGCAAGGTCGATACAGTTTTATCAATGTTGACCAACAGCGTTTAAGGTTAGGCACCAAAGAAAGTGTCATCTGCAGTGAATGTGTAGATTATGGTGTCACCAAGAGTCACACAGGTAACTAATTTCCTATGAATCTGAATAACAGCGTCTGAAATCTACACTAGCAGATGTTTTTACCAAATAGTTTATTACAGGATCAAGATCTGGAACAGTAGGAAATAACACCACAAATACATAGAAAGAGGAAGAAATTAGAAAAGTTACAGCTGCAAAATATATTTCTCAAAGCATACTCATTTTTTAGTTCTTTCTTAAATGTGATAAAATAAAACTGGATGCAGCTGCCAGAGAAAAAAATGATGTGCATTACTATATGTAATGTCATAGTTAAAGTGTGCTACTAAACGGTTTGGAGTTTTTCGTAAAATGTAACTTTTATTCTTGGAAAAGTCTTGTATGAAATATAATACATGATACTCATTTTTGATGTTGTCAAAACTGCAGTGACATTTAATATAAAACTGTTTTTTTAAATCATACTAACAGATTTATATTTCAAGTTATCACAGTAAGAAGAAACACAGCAGTATATGCATATTTGTATGCGAATACCAAAAATAATGGAGGTCCCTTTAATATCAGTACAGCTGCAGAGCAGCAAAACAGGAGAAATACGGAAAGAGTTGGTATGATTTCACTTTGATGACTTTTGAGCATTCAATACTAAAATTACCTGCCTGGAATAATCCAAAATTGGCCTCAAGTGTTTGACCAGGCTACTGGTCCAAGTCGTATTGGACTAAGAATGATGCTCTGCATCATTCAGCTCAGAGCAGGTTAGTGCCAATCTTGTGACCGTTAACACAAAACCTGATGAAAGTATTTATTCACAAATAATAAAATACTGATTGGATTCCAGCATGCTAAGCCCTGCAGAAACTGATCACTCCCTGAAATCATGCCAGCATGATAGGCCAGAGCAGTGGCCACTGACATCCCACTGGATGAGAAGTGAAAATAACCAGCGGATGATAAACAAATTTAGAATATGTGTTACTGGAATCTTGAGATCGGCTTAATATGCCTCTTCCCACCTCCTTCCTCCTCTGATGTAAGAGGAGCTTTTGACAGAGCGCTTTGCGTTTCATTAACCGCGGCGGCAGGAGCCGAACGCCCATGGGCGACGGGGGATCTTTGCGGAGCCTGGTGCAACAGAGGAGGCCGCGCCGGGCGGCACTGAACAAAATAAATAAACAGATAAAAGCAGCGGGGCGGGCGGGCGGCGGAGCCTCTGCGGACGTGCGCTCCGGGCCGCCCTCCGCCCGCTCCCCCATCGCCAGGGCCCGCAGGGGG